>JBANCV010000061.1:10934-110165 GCA_037040105.1 Amiota albilabris
GACTGTTAAGGAAAAAGGGGGAGAGGAGGTAAAAATTAGGGAAAAGGGAAAGGTTTGAGAGATTTTTCCGGGGGTTTTGAAGAAGAAGGACATTTTTTTTTTTTTTTTTTTTTTTTTTTTGACTACTGTAAGTTCATTATGCTACAATACAAAAAATTCATTACTATACAATTCCGTGATTATCCTATTTGATGTTATATGCATGTCCAAAATATATCTCAGACCCATTAAAGTAAAATTAAACCATGTTTCCATCACTAAGCAATATCAGAAATGTTAGGGATAGGAGAATTATAAGATGCATTCAAAATCTTATAAGTGAATGTGTTTCTACTGATTGTTAATGACGGATCTTTCTTCCAAAACTGGGCAGTCTGGCAAATTCCCATTGGTGGATTTTGAAGATTCGTTTATCGATTCTTCAGTTGAAATTCGAAGGCTTAGGGCGATCTTTGGCCCTTTAATTTCAAGGATCACAATGGGTCTTAAGTTAACTAGACTTTGCCATTTGTGGCAACAGCAAAGTATCAACAAAAAAAAAACACACTCTCTCTCCCTCTTACCCTATTCTCAGTGAACATCATATATAGAAAGAAAAGAACGTAGATCAACGAAAAAAATGTTCTGTGATTTTGTTTGATTAATAAATTTGCTAAAGCCTTTAAAGACTTATTCATCTGTTATGCAAATACAAGTTTCTTCTACCTTTTCATGGAGTAGTAGATATTAAATAATTTTATTGTATCTTCATTCCGTACATACTTTCATCATATAAAATAACAACAGCAACAAATAAAATGGTAATTTAATTTTTAATTTAATATGCTTAAACTTGCATTCTTGTCATTCTTCTTATATTTCTGTATATTTTATATCCTTGACTATATTTAATTTAAACTAAAATAATAATAAAAAATATGCTGCATTTAATTTGTAATATTATTCAAATATAATTGTATTTGCGTCTCTTATTGCAATGTATGTAATTGCATGTCATTTTTTATGAATAAATTCTCAGATACAAAATGTAATACTTCTACTTAGTATAAGATGCATCTATAATACCATATAAGCGACGTACATAGTTAAGTGTATGTATGCATGTACATGTATATGTATCTAAATATTTAGATATAAACAATTTAATTCAAAGTCGGCAATGAAAAATGTTTTGTTATAAGATTTTCACAATAAAATACCAAATGAAATGATCAAATCTAATCACATTGTCATAATGTTTGTAACGAATTTCAAGAGGCTCAAGCATTATTATTTATTTTTTTTTTTTTTTCTTATTATTCAACAGGAACAGGTTTACCAGAAATTATGAAAATGATGATAAGTATCTTTTGAGAGTTAAGTTGTTTCCATCCACAACATTAAACTAACCAGAGCAGATCAGTTTAGACCAGATCGATAGTAATCTGAATGCGACTTACATTGTAAGCATAAAAAAAACTTTTTCCATTTGCTTTAAGTTATTTTTACAAATACTCTTTCTCATATATGGTATTTTTGTAGACGAGAAGGAATTTCAAGTACCCATCATCGATGGAAATGATATTGGTAATTGAAATACTATAAGGATGATCCACTCATTATCGGTCTTAAACAAATGCAAATTTTCGGACTATTGTAAAAACAGCTCAATTCTCATATTATAAAAAACTTATATGTCTATTTTTACCTCCAACACGATCATTTTTATGCAAAATATGTGAATATATCCTATTGAATATATGCTTCTAAGCACTATAAGAAATATGAAAATTATATGATTTTAAATAACTAGAAATATATCCGATAAAAAAAAACTATTGTACAAAATTGTAATACTATGTTTTTTTTTTTTTTTTTTTTTTGTATATATGAGAAGAGTATTTAATCTTGGGCTATGCCAATGTTTATGTTTATTATTTTTCTGTAGATTCGTTCTGCTATTCTTAGTGTATGTAGGTGTTACCATATTAAGATATTCATTATTATTTTTTTTTTTCCCATATATGAATGTATATAAAGTAACCATTATCTGCGATCAGAGAAGGCAAAATACAAAGTAACAGAGGAAAACATTCTCATACATATACTATAGTACATATTATAGTAAGTACATAAGATATCATTCATCATTTAATCATTTAAGAGAGGAAATGACTCAGGAATGAGAAAACTTCACAGATCTATGTTGAAATACTACATACGAATACTAAGTATTTAGGAAAGCTCTTGAAAGTTGTCAATTGATGGGTTATTTTAACAATATATGATATAAATGCATCAAGTGCATAAGTCTCTGGTTTGAAACATATATGATAACACATAATGTATAATTTCTACATGCTTTGTCTAAAAATTTCATGGCATTTTAACAATTAGTTTATAGATTACAGTGGTTTTAGTAACACCAGAAACTGATTTTCTAAGAGCTAAATATCAGTAAAGCAAAGTAAATGCAGGGCGACAGTGCGCCGATAATTGAGTGTGTTGTTTGGAGCTATTGGAGTGAGATAAAAGAACTTTTTGCCTCTGTACGTGACAATGGATGCAACATGGATCTATTATTACACACTTGAATAAAAAATATGATCAGGTGAGTGGACAGCAGCTGGTGAAAACAATTCAAAGCAAACAAAAACTCAAATGCCAGCTTTCATGACATACTGATTTTTTAATGCACATGGTATTTTGTTCATAAGCTATTTTCAAAAAGGTAAACCAATGTGTCCCACCATACTCTGTAGATCTGGCCGCAACGACTATTGGCTTTTTGCAGACATAAAATAGATGCACCGGGGAAAAAAATTTGGCTTAAATAAAAAAGGGTTTGATCAAACTGAGCCCTATTTTGAGAGCAAAAACAAATTGTTCTACCAAAAAAGCATTGAAAAGTTAAAGGACCGATGGAATGAATGTACAATATTACTCTTTGTTGATGAATAAAGTCGAATTACTAACGAAAAATAAGTTTTCTTAGTTAGACTTATTGGCTGGTATGTTATGTCAAATATGATATGATATTGCAGAAGAGAGAGGAAGAAACACAATTCTAACACTGTAATCATGATTTTGTTACAGTAAAAGCTTCCATAACTGAATGCTCATCGTCAAGATATTTTTATCCTGATGTTAAAGCTATCTGGTTATGGAAGGTGTTCAAAATTATACATATTTATACCTCTTGTATTAAGATTATGGTAGATGGTAATATTTGATTCTACTTATACGAGTTTCAGTTTCTAGGTCTTTATGATGTTGAAAGGCTTTCAATCCACAAGCCTGTTTTCTCATCAAATATATCTTCATCAAATGTACTCGGAAAGTTTAGGATTGGCAATCTGCATTCTGTGGTGAATCATGTTCGATACCTAGAATGGGAGCTATACAATCCAGTAATCCTAGGATCTTAAACTTTTCATGGCTAATGAATATGAATCAGAAACTTATTGTGTCCAAATTTCAAGGTGAAAACATAAAAAGTAAAAAAATTTATCTAACTAGAACATGAATTGGAGTAGGGGGTTAGGGGGTATGTATGAGAGGTACCTATCCTGGTAACCCTAGGATAATGAAAGTTAGACGGTTGGTTGATATGGCGAGAAACTCATAATGTCAGTTCGATTGAACTATAAATAAAAAATCTTTGCTAATAAGAACATTAATTTGACCTTGGAGTTTTTATGGGGGTACCCCTCCCAGTGGCCCGATTCGGCTCGTTCGGGGTAAAAAGAAACCTATGTACAAAATGTCGACTCAAATGAGCTGATCACAAATATATATACTTTATGTGGTCTGCAATGTCTCCTTCTGTGTGTTACAAACTTCATGATAAACTTATAATACTATTCACTCCCATGAAGAGTGTAACACGTAGTGGCTCCAGTTTACCTATATGGCATTCAAATATTTGGGACTACTGCTCAAGAATATACAAGCAACACAAAATAATGTCCTATGACGCATACCTTGTGTACCTTGATTTGTTGGAACACCATATTACATCTTGAACTTATGATGACAACGGAATTCGAGGAAATTAAATTCTTTAGCAATCAATAAAGTGAAAGATTGGTGAAGCACTCCAATCCCCTGACAAGGTTTCTAACTCATAGCACAACTCGCCGTCTTTTGAAGAGACTTCATTCCAACGAATTCCTTTATAAGATGTTTTATAACTCCTTAGATGTCATGTTTATTCTAAGCTCTTGTAAATATCCTATAATAATGATAGTTACGTTTTGAGATATGTAAAAGTTATCGAATTCAACGGAATGCTTTCGTAAATCCACATAAGACTTTAATAAATCCAAAACATCATTCTCATGTAGATTTATAGCACATGTAAAAGTATTCTTTATGTGACGAAAACGGCTTCATGTCATTGATCATACAACAAATCAATTGAGGATTCCAAACAAAATCAAAGTGAGCTTCATTTTCTAAATGAGCGAGGAAGGCTTTATGTTCGCATCACTATTCCCTTAGCATATAAGATACTTTTACATAAATCTAAAAACTTGACAATCAATCAGATCAGATTATTAGTATTAAAAGTTCTTTGTCAAATCTTTCTTTATTTAGATTAGAGGAAATCAGATACTCATCTGTCCTGTCTGTTTTTCGAATACTTCTTTTCCTTTCTTGCTTTTGTAAATTTCGTGTTTAAAATCGATTTTTAAACAGCTTAAGATATTACATATGCTAGCTCAGCCTATGCATATATGAATATATTTTTTTAAAAATGCTTATGACTCGAATTTAAAATCATTCTGGGAGATTTCAAATCCAAAATAGCCAACTCAATTAACGAAATCTTTATTAATATTTTGAGTCATCCGTCTCAGACTAGCAATTATCAATTGCAATTGATGCAACTTCAATTCACTGCTCTTGATAATGGAATGTCGAGCTTTAATGCATAAAAGGTTTAAATACTTTAGGATATATTGTGGATCCAGAATGGTAGCGAGTCTCGTCATTTGGATCGTTCCAAAGAGTGTGTGAATCTTTATCATGGCACACACAATAGACCCTTTAGATGTAGATAATCCATATATATATATAGGTATAATTGTAAACGTTTTTCTGTCTGTGCATGCTTATGTCAGAAACGCCTTAACCGATTTCAATGCGGTATTCACTGGTGTATTGTAATAATTTTCCAGTAACCTATTGCGTTTATTATATTCCAAGTGGTTCATAAGTTAAGTAAAGTTAATTGAATTAACGCGCTTTGAACGATTTGGCTGACACTTTTGTTAAATATAGTTTTCTCATCATGTGTTTGCTTTCTTGTAGCGAAGGCGTAGCAAAGCAAGCCGGGACAGCTAGTCCTTAAATAATTAATCAACTAAGACTCACCATTGTTTTAAGATGCGCATTTTGGTGTAGGTGGAGAAATACTTATGTTTTCTGTTTGCTGAATTCTTCTATTTTTTTTTTTTTTTTTTTTTTTTTTTAATTTAGCACACTTTGCACTACAAATTTAATTTTTAATTATTAATTTTTATTTTTAATTTTCTTTTTTCTTTTTTTTTTTTATATTATAAAATTAAAATGTAGTGAAGCGTGTCTTAGCCATAGTAAAAACCAAGCGACTCTCTCTTTGAGGTTTCTTTTTCTTAAGATTTCATTTCATATCATTTTAAACATTTGCACAATTAAACATTTTTGTATTGAATATTAACACTAGAAATCATCATAAAAAATTTATACATATTGCAATTAACAAAAACACTTTATTAACAACAAAATAAAAAACTCAAACAAAAACCAAAAATAACAAACAGAAGTAAAAACAGAAAACATCAATCGCAAGAAGACACGAACTTGCTATGTCACGCATGCGCAGTTTTCAGCGATTTAATGCGCAATACACGCAAAGCCTTTAATATTTATAAATAAAATTTACAATAGTTAAATAAATATAGATAATAAAAAAAAAAGAAAGAAAGAAAGAAATTAACAAAAATATGTTGAGACTAGAAACTGGTAAATCCGAAATACCAAATACCCTGTAAACCGTTCGTACCACTCCGGATTGCCATAAATACTACATACATACATATATGCTCATAAGTATATCCATAAGCAGATACTAAAAGCATTAAGCCAACAACTAGTTACATACATATATAGTTAGTTACTTAGCTAGTTAGTTAGTTAGTTAGTTAGTTAGTTGTTAGTAAGTTAATCTGATCATTCCAAAATTTAAAATTTACTTAAGAAATGAAGAAGTTGTCGACATTGGTAAACTTTGTAAAATTGTAGCAACATTCAGGTTTATATAAGAACTATATAATATTCGATATTCGATCTATGTCTACTATATCCGATCCATTGAATTTTAATTGTGTTGACCATTCTTTTTTTTTCACCCCTAGGGACAATGTAATGAATTTAAGCAATCCTCCTAGCTAAAGTAAGATGATAAAGAATGATACCCGAATGATACCCGAATGATCCTATATTATCAATGCAAAAAATGTATTTCTTTTCCACAATGGCCAATCGTACTTATAATCTATGTAATCATTCCAAAGGTTACAATTTACAAATATGGTAAGCATGATGGACTAATTCCTTTCATAGCCCGGGTTGGTAAGGCTGAATCGACTCAGAAATGTATGATTGTTCTCAAATATAATGATTGCTTTTTAAGATTGTTGCTTTCGGTTCCGTTTTGTTTTGATTTTAGGATAGTATAATGATTTCTTCTTAAGATTTGGATTTGATTGTAAAGAACTTTTCAAGGATGCATTTTTGGACATGAGTCTCGGCTTCCCCTTAATTCACCAGGAATATGAAATTTGTTTTTCCTTTCCTCTGCAATGACATATGAATTATATAGGTGTCTAGAAATAATACAATATTTTTTGGTTTATTGAGACCTATGTTGAGATAAATTTCTCTATGATTAAACTGAGTATATTTTTAACTAAACATCTTAAAATAGAAGAAATCACATTGTATACATATACACTACACATAGAAACGGTCAACATGGTATGCATATAGAGTTTCGATATCTTTTTGAATGCGTTACAAACATCATGAAATTTGTGATAATACATGTAATATAATCATTCACTTAATTATACATATGTGAAAGGAGATTGAATTTAATTGCATTTTTCAAATATTTTTACAAACGTTTTTCGTTTCAATTAGTAATTCTCAATGCTCCTGGTGACTGTCTGTCTATAAGTTTGTTCGTCTGTCTGTCCGATTTCAACAATTATACACAAGCACTTAGCTAAGCTACTAAGCCAGCTTTGATTTTTACCACATTTGGTCAACAAGCAACAACTCAGGCTGTAGAAAATAAAATGGCAAGTGATAGAGTACTAGAGTTAAGTAATCCCGACTATTGTATAACTTATAATTGAACCGAAATGTCATTTGGTTCCAAATTTAATGGGTGATTATAAATTTTGGCCAATATTGGGGTCTCATCTTATTGTAATTTTATGTTTAGAAAAAAATCATAAGTTTCATTTGAGAATTCTAAATATTTACTGGACATGATAGCCTTATAATCATGCTATGTGTTACGAACATCACATCAAAATGATGATAATGATGGTGATGATGATACATAGATGCATCTATGGAGTACGTGTAAATGTTGAAAAATCACTTTTTCCATTTGTGTGCAACAAAGTTTACTAAAAGACTCGCACTCGCATAGACAAGTATGTAAGTATTCATTCCTCCATCTAAGTATGTTTTGGTATGGTTATGTTCCAACATGGGTATATTATTTACTATCTTTATGCACACGCACACATATATATATATATTTATATATATATATGTATGTATATATTTATGTATAAAAGTATCCATGCATGTATACAACAAGTATTATTGTTGCTGTTACTGTTACTGTTGATGTTGTTTGTTTCTTGCAACTTGATGCAAGTTCCACAAAAGGCACCTTTAGCAACAGTAATTGTTGTTGCGGTTGTTGTTTGTTTTATACATTTTCCACAGTACACTGATCTTGCAACAAAAACAAATACTTTTAAGTGATCTGATGAAGTGCATTATCATGATAATGATTATGATGATAATGATTATGAACATCTCTTATGCCGATGTCTTCTAAAAAGTCTACAAGTATTTATGTACATATATATTTTCCAATTTCGAACCCCCTTTACTATGCTCTATACTTTCCTTTCTAAAAGTGAAATTTTAATAAAACCAATTAATAGATCTGTGATTGTGATGAGAAAAGTATAAATTCTTTAAACTCAATTATAATTCAAGATCATTATAAAATTATAATAGAATAAGATGTGATTGTAGGAATAGAAAATCTAAGGAGAATTTCTATAAATCCATTTAAATCCATGAACTGATTTAATACCTCGGATCTTACTGGGTATTGGATAAAGAAGAACTTAGGTGAATATTTTTAAGCTCATTTAAATTTCGAGATCATTACAAACTTATAACAGTATAATAAGATGTGAGTATAGGATAAGTAAAACTTCGGTGAATTTATTCAAAACCCATTCAAAATTCAAGATCTGAGTATGGGGTAAAGAATAACTTTGATGAATGCCGTTAAACCCAATAAAATTTCTCGATCATTAATAAAATCTGGGCAAAAAAGGACTTAGGTGAATGTCCCATGTACCCATTTAAATTTCGAGATCATAATATAGTTTATTGTCTATTATTATTGGCAAAGTAAAATTTAGGTGAGTTTCCTTATACCCATTCCAAGCTCTGGTTAGCTCCAGTTCATGTGCCAGTAGCTTTAATGGAAGATTGATTACATTTAATGATCATTTTCTTTTTATCTTTTTATCTATTGGTCATTAAGAGTGTTTTCTACCTTTATCAATCAATCAAACAATCACTTGAGCATTAGTATATCTACACAGTTCTTGGCAGCTTTCGCTCGTCATATTTAATCGCATCTTGTGCTTTGTATCTTTTTGTCTAATAGAGAAGTTTGAAAAAATATATATTTTTGTTTTTTGGTTTTGTTTTTTTTTTTTTTCTTCTCGTTTTTTTTTTTTCTTATTTAATTGAAATTAAATGAATTTCATATTTCCTAAAAAAAAAATATGTTTGAAATCCAAGGACAAAATATCAAATCCACAAGTGAAGAAAGGAAACATGTTCATAAAATAATATGGTTTTTTGTTTTTGTTTTGTTATTGTTGTTTTTGTTATTGTTATTGTTATGTTGCTAAGCCACCAAAAATATCTAAAAGAAAATCCCTTTTAAATCTGTTTAGAAGTTATTCACAAATGGAGAACAGGGGAAAAAACAACAACTAAAAAGAGCGGAAACCGAAAAAAATATACAAATGCATGTATGTAGTACATACATAGTATAATAAAAGATAGAAGATAGTTGTAAAAAGGAGAGAGGAAGGAGTGAACGAGGAAGAGGGAGGTGGAAGGTGAAAGAAAGAGAGAGACAAAAGGAAATGCACATTATTTGGTTAATGTTAAAAAGGTAAAACAAGTGCATGATGATGATGATGATGATGTGGATGTTGATGGTTGATGGTGAAGATGGTGAACATGGTGAAGATGGTGAAGATGGTGAATGTAATGTGGATGTGGATGTGGATTTAGATGGTGTGGTGATGGTGATGGTGATGGTGATGGTGATGGTGATGGTAATGGTGATGTGAAACTAACTCTCTCTTTCTCTGGACTTTTGTGATGTTGTTCTGTTTGGCTTGGTTTGATTTTATGTTTGTTTGTGTTTTATTTGATTATCACTTGCTATATTTTTATTTACATATAAGTAAGTGAGTGACATTGTTGATTTCATGGTGTTGATTTCTACTGCTTCTTTTCCACTTGTTTAACTTCTTTCACTTGATTGCACTTGTTCTTATAGGTGTATATCATTTTATCATTTGTTTTCTTGTTGCATGCAAAGCACTCTCGAAGTTATTTGAATAACATATTTTATTTTATTGTTATTTTTTCACAAAATATAAACAAAAAAAAATCGACACTAGTGAATTTTGTCCCAAAAAAAAAAAAAAAAAAAAAAAACACTGAAAATTTTATATTAAAATTTATATTATATAGATTATTCTTGTATTGTTTATTGTTTTCTATTGTTATAATTATTTTTGTTGTAGTTGTTGCACCGACATTGATTACCAACTACTGCTGCTACTCTACTAATGATATTCACCGATATTTATTAATGTTGCAAAATAACAATTCTAATTAATATAACCAAAAAAAATATATTTAATAATTGGCATACGCGTTAACAGATTTGAGTGAGTTTTATCTCAGACGATTACAATTGAGCCACTACTAACATCTCGCGCGTGTGAATTTTATTATAAATTATTAAATTTATTATCCATAAACAAATTTTAAATGTCGTCGATAATTTGCACTGCCACATATCATCTTTATCTTTTTATCTTCTACCACTGATTTTCGTTAAATTGTTAATATGTAGTTATATATATGAGATATATATAATTGCATCAAACCAAAATCTCAAATTCTCAAGGGTAGTTGCATCAAACCTCAAAATATCAAGGGTAGTTGCATCAAATAAAAACTGAACTGAACCGAACTCCGACCGACGCGCGAATAGACTAAATCGCCTTCATGCAACTCAATGTCTCAAAGTCTCAACTTACTTGTACGGAGAGAGAGATAGCAGAGAGCAGAGCCCAGCATTAACAACAACAAAAGAGAGGGAAACTTAGTGAACGCGCTACAATAACAGAAAAGCACAACAAAGTGAATAAAAATACCAACAATAACATCAACAGCAACACCAGAACAAACAATCAAGTGAGCCAACAACAACAGAACGCCCGACCAACAGGGCCAAATGAAGTGAACCGCCACCGCCGCCGACCAAGCAAGTGAGCGGACAAGTGAACGTGTAGGAGAGAGAGTTTTTCATGATATTATAATTGCAGAGAGTCACTTCACTACTCTACACTTCACTACACTACACTACAAAAGTGACAGAGAGAATACCTGAGTTTCTGATTTGGTGTGTATGGTGTATGCACAGTAGCCGTGTTAGGGTAGGGCGCGGTTGGGTTACCGGCCAGGACAACAGATATAAAGGGGCGCTTCTTTAAAACCGCTCGCTCATTGAGCAAGTCCTACTTACATGTATGACAACGGATATGAAAGGAAAAAATATTGCATTTCAAAGGAGAATTTTGGACCAAAACCCCTTAAATATTTATACATATAACATATGTCTGTCATAGCTACTATCTTATAGCATGCAATGCAGCTAAGTAGTCCGGGGTACTTCAGAGGTTGTTCAAATTGTTTTCTGTTTCTGTTCATCGATGAAAAATTTTGACCGATCACTTGCGATTATATACTATAAAAAAAGCTCAGTGAAATACGTTGGGAAGCTAGAATAAGCAGTATTAAAGCAGTCCCTTATTAAATTAGTGCTTTAATTATTTTTGCTATTGAAACGCAGAAAACTGATGTTCAAGACTTCTATGAGTCTACTAAACTAGCCGAACAGTTGAATGTTTTCAGCTTCATTGTTTCATTGGTAGTTGGGTATGACATACTTTTTCAAATTAATGTCGTCAGTAAATCGCTTCATTTAATAGACAAGGAAATGCACGAATATGTTGGAAAAGTGCAGCGCTTTTTTGGAAGAATATAGAAATACAAGAAAATGTGCCATTTCAACTGCGAAGCAATTGGCTGAAGAATTAGAAATTGAACCTGTGTTTAAAGCCACACAAAGAATTCGACGTGTTAAACGCCAAACTGATGAAATTGCCCTCGATGATCCAATAACTACTTCTCCAGAAAATAAATTTGAAGTTGAATTTTTCAACTGTCTTTTGAACACTACCTTAATTTCTTTCAATGAAAGATTTCAACAGTTCAATGAGTAGTCGGAATCTTGGTCTTGTTTGCACAATATAAAAAAGATTCCGCAAAAACCAGACCTGTTCAAACTCTGTGGTCATCTCCAATTGAAATTAACTGTAGACTGTAAATCAGATTTATGGTAGATAGAGTATATGTTATGAGATGAACTCATAAGTCTTAAATCTTTTTTGCCTAATCAGAATGTGGTTACACATGTCTTTAATTGAAATTTTATTAAAGATCTTTACTTACAAGATCTGTATACAAATATTGATCACTATACCTGTAACGGTTGCTGGGGAATGGGGAGTGGAGTTTTTCTAAGTTTAAGCTGATAAAAACCTATCTGCGATCGACAATATCTCAATCTAGATTGACAAAGTTACCAACTTGCATAAATGAAATTGTGCCTGCCTTTTCTTTTTCGTATTCAAATCAATACGGGCGCCGTAATAATCTCACCTAGGCCGCTGGTAATGCTACAACCGGCACTGTGTATGCAAGTGTGCGTATGTGTGCAAAGAATGAAAGAAAGCATAAGCATAGATAGGCGGCATACAAATAAAACACAACACAATACAACAAAATACAACTCAGCGCAGTACACAATACAATGAAATCTCATTGATTCGGGGAGTTGGCGGAAAACGCAAGATGAGTTGAGTTAGTTTATTTAAGCCGCTATGCTGCGTTGATGTATAAAATACAGGTAAGTGCAACAAAACACAGATATATATACATAGAGATAGAATATATAGATACATTATGCATACATAGATATGCACATGTATTTATAAATTTTTACAATAAAAATAAAATAAAAGGAACTACATATAATAACAACAGATAAAGCAACAACAAGAACAAGAAAAACAGTGAGTATGGCAACAACAAACGAATCAACAACCGACCGACAAAACAACCGTCCGACCATCTGAAACATCAGAACGAACGACCGAAGAGAACGATGAAAGACCAAACGGTCAAAAGGAACAAACAAAGGCAATATGAGCGTGACAAGAGCTAAAGTGTATAAAAGTGTATGGGAAAAACAGAGAACGAACATGCTAGATAGAATAATACTACATACAACAATAACAAATTTATCTACCTGTAGGGCCCATCTAAAAAAGAGGAAGAACAAGTATGTATGTAAATAGTAGAAAAACAACAAATATCATCAACACGCAATTACGAGGCGCATACTCCTAAACCTAAGCGTCAGATGAATAACTATTGCATTCCACAAGTTCTACGAAAACCGTTTAGAAAAAGAAAAGGAGGAACATATCATATATTATAGAAATCAACAGGGACAAGACATCCAATTGGCGCTAGGCTATATGGCATTCTAGCTCAGTTTACTATGATCGTTTGAAGCTTAAGATCATCTTATTGGCAAGAAACGAATTGTCATATATAGACTGTTGAGAGCCCAGAATGGTTTCACAAGGACGCCAGAGTAATCCATCTTAGACACTGGACAAAATCCCATTGATAAACCGTGCATTATGATTGTTTAAAGATTATCGCAGACACCATGAAGATGAACACACTCTACACCATAGCCGACTTTAGACGTTTTGACAGACGATCCAATGAAGAAACTAAAGAAATCAGCAAGACTAAGAATGTAACAGAATAGACGAGAAAAGAGTGGAGAGATCAGGTTCGCAATCAACCAAACAAAGAAGCCATTGGACGTCGCAGTAACCAACACAAGGCGACCAGGAAGACCACCCAAGAGATGGCAAAAATATTGCACTTCGGATGTGACTGAAAATCCTCTCTAAAATAATACACCTTTCATACACAAATAGTTTCACTATTCCAATTAGAAAACTGTATATAAAGTATAACTATCTAATCCGAATAAAGAAGAAGGAAACGATGATTATCAGTTTCCTAGAGGGAGGCAGAATTTAGCTGTCATTTCAAGGTCCATTTAACATATAGGACTTTAAAAAAATATACAAACAAAAATCCAACAATACATCTTCATTATTATTATTACTATTATTATTATTATTATTAATATTTTTTTTTTTTTTTTGAGAAAATCTGCCACATAGTTCAATCGTCGTCCATGGCCCATTAAGGTTATTATGTGGGGTCCGTGAAAAAAAAAGAAGATTGCTCAAGGAGGGAACAAACTTATGTAAGTTTAAAAGCCCCTGCTCTAAGGTAAGCTCAAAATAATTCTTTAAGCGGAAATTTAATATGTATGTACCTACTGCTTTATGAATAGAACTTTAGCTTTTTTAGCTTCAGGCGCGAAAAATGAACAAAAGTACACACATATTTTCACGTACATAAATATATATGTATCTATGTAAGGATGTACATAAGTGTAGGTGTGATACAAGCATGTTTTGTGGGTCTTATTGCAATAACAAAAGAGAGGCGAACTTGAATGAACGTTCGGTTCGTTACAGCCTCCCTCATACATACATACTGACTTAGTTATAAAAAAAAAAAACCTCTAACTTTGTAAATTACAAATTGTATTGTGCTAGTTCTGCGCCAGTTCTTAAATGAAAGTAATGGAATGGGCAGAGTCCAAAAATATGATGACGAAAGAGCATGTAGCACAATAGTAAAATATAAAAGGTGAATCCAAAAAATCAGTATGCAGGACAAAAAGAATAGCAACAGGTAGGCAGGTAGCACATGAAGAAAAATATGAAACAGACAAAACAAAACAACAACAAAAAAAAAAGAAGGAAAACAAAACAAAAGAGATACAACTTACTACAAAAAGAAAACAACTTCATTTATGTATGTTAATTTTCTACTTCTTACCCATTGAATAGTTTCGTTTTCATGTTTTACGAGCATGCACAACATATTATATCTTACATATCAATTTCTTAGTTAAATTAATCATCTATCCCGAAAGGAAAGTCACCTATTCCAATATCAATGTATCCTATACACTAAGTATTTCATATTATAAATACATATATGTGCAATATGTACTTAGTACTACAAGATTTGTATTCTATCATTTCCTAACACATACTATTCTGATTCCAGAGTTATCTATTCCAATATCAAACCCATTTTTCTTATTGTACTTATATGTACATATAAACCTACTCCAACATTTGTTCACTTCTATATGATTCTATTCTAGATTGATTAATCTATATTTCGTCACTATTTTATTTATCTATACCATTCCAATTCGAGGGATACCTACTGCAATATCAATCTATCGTTTCCTATTTTATATACTATAGATACAGAATCGAACACATTATAACCCAACTTTACTGACCATCCTTTCATATGTATACGAGTACGAATGTACAATACATTAATAATACAATCCTATCCATTCAATCTTTTGTTATTATTTATATTCGCTTTTGTTCTTGATGCTTATAATCAATATCAATGCTTACAAATCGATATCAAATATTACAATAACTTATCTTATCGTATTGTATTGTTTTTTATTGTAACAATCCAATCTATTTATCTACTCATATGGATGTGTTAACTGAGTCTTGAGGATTTAACTAATTTGAATCATTATTCTCAATCGTTCATTTTGTATCTTTTGGATACAAAACATGTATATGGTATAGACATACTACAATAGAATTGAGCTGCTTTTAAGAAAAGCTTAACTTTATATGTAGATATATATATTTTTGTTCTATACTCATCATATCCTATCAAAATGTTTGTAGAGAATATAAAAGTCGATTAAGTAGGATTTGTCGACGGCTTTAAAATCAACTTTTTTTTTTTTTTTTTTTTTGTTTTCTTATCTATACAATTTTGGGCTGTGTTTACTTACATACATTATTCTAGATATCTGAGTATCTGAGTACCAACAAAAGACACACACACACACACACAAAGAACAAAAAAAAAAAAAAAATTTAAGAAAAATGCGTAGGAGAGTAGAAATTATGTGACAGAGAGGGGGTGAGTCAGTGAGTGAATGAGTGAGTTGGTAAGGTAACTTGAATTCAAGGAAGAAATACAATATAACAACAGCAACAAACACAAACAGGAACAGGTATGAGTATATATATCCCAAAGAAACACAATCAGGTTGGTATTGTAATAAAAATACTCACACAAACACACACACAAAAGCATACACACAAGTCCACAGCCACACTCTTACGGTTGTATGTATGTATATATATAACAATACAAATAAAAAAACACTTAACTACACATTGAGCCCAAAATCCTAAGAAAAAGACGGGTCCTTTTCATAGCCCAAGCAAGGCAATGTGTCTTCAGTTCCTTATTGTTGTCGTTTGTAAACGCCAAAACGAAAGTCTGAGAAGCATACATACAAACAAACACGCAATCATCATTCATCCACTGGCTGATTTTTGGAGGATGAGTCAGAGCAGAAATGATTTCTGAATCTATTGTATCTGTGTATGTATTTGTATCTGCATTTGTGTTCATTCGTTTTTCCCACTTACTTGTGCCTTTTATTATTATTTGTATGTATGTATATACATACATATGTATATATGAATGTATGCACGTTTTTCTTCTTTCTTTACCTTTCACACATAATACCACATTGTCGTAGTATGTTTGTAATATTGTAGTAGAAGCACATCGGAAACTCCATTAAGAATACTTGGAAATACTCAGCATCTAGCCATATTCGTCGTCATCGTCGTCTGTCTGTCGAATTTAAATTCGGGGTTTTTTTTTTTTTTTTCAATAACAATAACAATAATAATTTTATATTGAATATTGTTATATAAAGCAAGACTTTTTTTTTAATGTGGGCAGAATTATAAATTATGAGTCCTTTATAAGAAGGGGGATACGTTGCCATGATTCAATGAAAAATGCACGCAACAGTTAATAACTCAACCGCACTTTCATTTACAAAAGGTTTAATCTTTAAGCAGCTTTATTAGCTACTTATCCATACTTTCCACAATCCATTTTTTCCATCTATCATTTAATCAATTCTCAGACACCTTTTTGCCAAAATTGATGAATGAATGTTCTAATGGATGGATTATCGTCTTTATCGATTTTTTCAATCAGTTTGCCAGCAGATAATAGGCCTTGAAGTTTTGAAATAATAACTTGATACATTGGTTGAACCCACGAGTGAAACCACTAACTTCCACTGGAAGATTAGTTTTTATTTACATTGAACTAATGTTTGGAATGACTGAGAGGGTAAAAATACTTCATTAAACTATCTTTTGTTCAGAGTAGCGCTTAATAACTATGAAGAATTCATAAGTCTATTTTGTTAGTAATAAATAGTAAATATAACCTTAGACATCTCTATATACCACTTTGGGTCGCATTAATCGAGTTATTGGTATTAGCCCCATTTAAAGTTTTAAAAGAGATTAGAATTATATTTTTCAATAAAAAAATTTTGCAATTTTTTATTTAAAAAATACATACACATATGGTATATATTATTATTATAACCAATGGGTATAAAATATGGTAAATTTGAAGAAAACTATGTTCTCCTATGGATTTCCAAGTGAGGTTTAATCAGAAAGAAAATAAAAAAAAAAAATTGCTCAATAAGAACAAGAATTTGAATTTGAATTTGAATTTGAATTTGAGTTTGTATGGGAGTTACCCTTCCTATATTAATTTATAGCGTATAGTGAAAAGAAAACTTCGTACAAAATTTCAGCTCTCTAGCTCAAAAACTGAGGGACTAGCTTGCATACTTACATATGGTCAGACGAACATGGCTTAATCAATTCATATAGTCGAGCTGATTAAGAATATAATATATATACTTTATGGAGTCTCCGATGTCTTCTGTTGTATGTTACAAGCTTACAATAATACTATACATATAATCGGTAATAGCGTAATAAAAATAATATATAAATATATATATCAAATAAATTAGACTGCTTGTTATGCTTGTAGAACTGAACATCTCAAGATTTGTTTTAATTGGATTGATCTGCAGAATGTTACATAGAGCAGTGAGCACTTTTAATATGAAAAACAGTTCTAGTGGTTTTGTAAATTCTTGCATTTTTGGTCTATTAAGCAACAATGTAACTATGCAACATTCTTCTTATTATCAAAACAATAAGACTAATTCAGCTATGTTTCGCACTCTACTTCTTCCTGCTTAGATAAAGGTAAGTCGATAACATTTTGCATTAACTTTAGAGATCTGTAGATTCTAATCATGAAACACAAAATCGAAAGATTTAACTGAACTTATGGCAGGTTATGTTACATCCAATAATTTCGCTATATTACAAATGCCTTCCTTAAAGGATTCACCTTCTAGATTCTTATTGAAGTTCCAAAGTGAGTTCCGTTATTTTTCTTTATGTTTAAATCCCAATAGGAATTTCAACATACTTATTGATATCTTACCCAGTAGACTTTTCATTAATGTATAACACTGTACGTAATAAATATATTAATTTGAATATAGTTGTATATCAACTTTCCACTGATTTTGATTCGGGAGTCGATATACTGAGTAAGTATTACCCACATCTCTTAATCCAGTTATAGCTGTCCCTCCAGCTGATTCTAACACATCTCCTTTGCCTCGTGTATTGCACAATATCTATCCCATATGAACAGCATCTGTCTACAAGATGGCTGGATCTACTATTCCTTCTTTGTGTAACATGGCTGTTGATAATATTGCAATTGTAACCATCAATGTAACCATCAATGGTGTTTTTGCCGGTGCTGGCCCCTCGGAAGCAAGGCAGTCTTCTGATACTACCTGTGATGATATTAATAAGTACATTTATCGCTTCCAGGTCTAATGTAAATATTAGTGTGCACAAATTTTTACTTTGCCATCTTCCACGTGAAATTTTGTTGCTTATATTAAGCGAGGATCTTGATGCGTTCTCTGAAGTGTGCGATCCTAAATTCTGGCCTCTTAATATGGTTGATCACGAATTTAAATTAAACAAGATCTAATCCTGTAAGTCAACAAGTTCTTACTAGTTCTCCTTTTCCAGCAAGTACGGCTCGAAAAAAGCCTTAGCCTTTTTGAACTTCGGTATTTGGAAAAAACTTACCAAATAAACGTTAATCAAAATTGGTCTTTGGTTTCAAAACCAATTCAATATTATCATTAAAAGTGTAATGCAATTATTATTAAAAATTTAATTTAAATTTATAAATCAAGGCAAACAACATTGGTTATTTCAGAATTATAAGTAAAGGGTAAAGTTTCTTTAGGAATTTTCGAGGAGTATTTGTTCATAAATTTTTCTATCTATTTATCTGTCTATTTGTATTTTCTTTGTCCATTATTTCTCGTCTGACTTCACTGTCAAACAAACTCTACTAAAACATTCAGGTTGTTGTTAAAAAACCTACCTCAATTGAAAAATTAAGAGAAACAAGTCGTCAGCAATTGATATTACTACTTTGTGAGTACCATATGTAAGAGTATTTTTGTATGTGTATTATATAGTATTTCTACAAATGTATTTGCTGCTTGTCAGTCTATTCGTTTGCTTGTTTAAAATTCAATGCACATAAGACGCTTTGATTTTCATGATTCTAACTAAAACTCTGGTCTGGTCCTCGAACCCTTTGAGGCCGTAAAATGAAAAAAAAAAATAGAATGGATTGCTGCGGACTGAATAAAATTACAAATAAGTAACAGATAGGAATACATAACAAACTATGTATTACAAACAAGAACAAAAGAAATACACACTTGTAGTATCATACATAAGTTGCAGTGATTTTTAAATTTAAAAAAACCTTTGATACTTGCTGGACATAATGTTATGAATTGCATGCTTTATCTCTGGTTACTGATTACTTTTGATTTTTATACATGGTTTTTTATATTGTATATATATATGCATGTACGGGTTAGAAACATCTTCAAATAAATTTAAATGATTGAGATTTCTAATATCTATATTACAATAATTTTCTTATAAGTAGATTCTGATTAAGTTGGAAACCATCTGTGCTCCCAAGTTTCCACATCTTTTCGTCAAATATATGAATTTTGAGGTAATCTTTTTATACCAATAAGTGATAAGATGCTTTTCTGCGAACTGACGAAGCACCTCCATCTGCCGTAGCAAAACATGTGTGGATTTCAAAAATTTTGTTGTAATTTAATCAAAAACTGAATTTTCGAATGACCGTCTTATCATTATGACATAACAAAACGAGTACTCGTCAAGCAAAAGACTATGGACACGATTTGAATGAACTCTGGCGTCATAGGTAGTCATTAATGCAATGGCGTTGTGCCCTGTTAAACTTTCGAAGCGCAAGAAACTTGTCAACAAAGTCAAAGACTTATCAATCAAATAATTTTTTTATTTGTTTCTTTTGTAAAATTCGGTCCCAAGGGGTCCGCTGTCCATCCGTTCGTTCGTCTGTCACAGGACTGTATCTTATAAGCCTTAATAGGTAGACAGTTAAAACTTTCACTTGTTTTTCTATTGTCGATACGGAGTCCCCATAAGAGAAATATATTTTCTATATGATACCCAAGAAAATTGCAGTACTTTGCCATTTTGCAACTTAAACAGAAATATACATGCGGGTCCAACTCGTAATTGGCCGATTTTACTTGTTATGACTTGCTTTTGATAGAATCACTCACTAAAATCATCTCAGTTCAGTGACTACTTAAACATCCTTAGTCCTATACATACATGTTTTCATTAACGCAATCAATGTCAAGAACAAATCATTCATTTTAAACCGACTGCTACAACACAATCTAAATTAATCTTAACATTAAGTATAGCTGATTTGGTCTAAAAGCTCAGATATTCCAATTTTCATTTCTTTTCTTTTTTTACTCTTCACAGGATTTGTGATCAGCACGATGAGACGAGTTGATTTAGCCATGTCCGTATGTCCGTCTGTACGGGAACTAGTCCTTCAGTTTTTGAGCTAGAGAGCTTAAATTTTATAGAGGTTTCTTTTTACGCCATCATTTGTCGGAACGAGCCGAATCGGACCACTGTGATGGTTACCTTCCATACAAACCCCACATTAATGTTTTTATTTGAAAAAAGTTTTTATTTATAGTTCGATCGAACTGAAATTTGTACATTATGAGTTTCTACAACCTAAATAATTTCTAGGGCAACCAGGAGGAGTACGTCCCATACAACCCCCATTTAAATTAACGTTCTTATTAGCATTTTTTTTTTTTATTTTTATGCTATCGAGATGAAATTTGAAAACTGGAAATGTTCAACCCATATACATTAGTCACTAAAATTTCAAGATCCTCGCATTATCAAGAGGGGTACCTCTCATACAAGCCCCCACTCAAATTCATGTTCTTGTAAGAAAAACTTTTTTGTTTTTTATGCTATCACCTTGAAATTTGGAAGTTTAAGTTTCTGATTCATATTCATTATTCGCGTAAATTTTAAGATCCTTGTATTACTGAATTGTATAGCTCCCATACAAAAAATGTTTTTCTAGGGGCTGCGTGAAGAGTATTACATCTTCGGCATAGTCGAAGATACCCTTCTTTCTGATTTTGCATTCAAATTGCACTTAAACCAACATATTGAACAACAATAGTCATCATTAACAAGTCATCATCACTAGCCAATTGAAAACCCTTTGAGTTGTCATCAACGCTCTCATTATTTGCACAGCATTTTAAGTGGTCTACATTTGATTCTTCAGTATTCTAGTGTATCAACACACGTGCTTAATAGTGATAAGTTTGTATGAACGTATACAAAGAGGGCAAATAGAGAGACGGAAGAAGCTTTGACTTATTAAAGCAGCCACTGACATAGCTTATCTTATCCTTTTGAGCTTGCCTCATTTCATTCGAAGGTATTTTAAATCATTCTTTGATTCATGTTTTCATCTTTCCATCATCATCATCATCATCATCATCATGCATACAAATATCTCATTAAAAATACTTAGAATTGTAATTTTATAGTTAGTAATATTGTTTACTACTTTCAATACTTGAAATTCCATCTCACATAGTAGCTGTTAGTGCTCAGCTGAACTGAACTGAATAATTACTAAGATTCACAATTATTATGATTATTATCGGCCTCGAATTTTTGAAGGAAACTTTGAAGAGAATAATTTAATAGTAAGTAGCTAAGGTTGGGTTTGCGAGTAGTGGCTTTCAACAATTGAACCAGTATCCAAAGAAAGTTGTTCTTACAATAGAATTTCTGTAAGCTGACTGAAAAGACTATTATTAATCATTTTTTGTTTAAGAGAAATTCTTCTCTGACTGAAGTGCTTTAAGGACTGCTTGGTTGTCCGAGTAAATACACATATGTGCGTACATACCTAGTAGTTGCGAACTTCTTTATTTTTAAGAATTCTGCTTGGAACACACAACTATGATGCAACGGTAACTGTAACAAAAGTCAACTGTCAAGGTTTTCAAAGTAAAAACCTAATCTGACGTTGTCATAAAAACTGGAATCATTCATGAATACATTGTATTGACCTTTCCTTTACTCACTCCTTTCTTGAATGGGAAATCTTTCCGATTGAATTACCGGGAAAAATTATTTTAAATAATTACTGTAGCCTTTAATGTTTGGAATAAAGTAGAATTTATACAAAAACATATTACATATTTAAAGACTTGAGGATTAAATATACTTAAGGGATTACTAATTTGCATTAGCTGCAAGTTGCCTGACAAAAAGAGAGTCCTGAAAGTTTTGCTTTTATATGTACATGTATGCATGGTATTCTTTTGTCCAATCTGCTAATGGCATATAAATATTGTATGTACGTTTATGTATATATTATTTCACTAGAATGCCATAATTAGGAACATTACTGTGGAGAATCAGAAAAACTATCTAATGGTTTCTCTCCAATACATTGCAATGTTTCTTCTATGCATTTTTTGCATTAATATTAATGCTTTAGAGTAGTAATAATAACATTTAAAATATATTAAGTTATGAAATCCTTATAGAAATCTGTTATTTTTATTGTTTTTCTTTACGTAACTTTCTACAACTTTCACTTCAAACTGTCATATGTGTGGAATGGTAGAAATCTTAAATAAATTCTTCTTCAAATATATTGTATACGCAGATGGTGATATGTTCCACTAGTCAGGGAACCTAGAATAAAATAAATTATTTACTTAACACAATAGGTGACTAGTTTGCACAGAATAAATTGTTGAATCGATGCATGGAAAGTTGATATCTTCCATAAATCGGAGAACTCAAACTTAAAGAAATTACCTGCATAATTTAATAATGCCACTAATATACAATAGTTGAATAGTGATCACTGCAATCCGTACACCACGACAAACAATTCAAAGTTTATAATGCAGACACAAAAATATTTAAATTGATTGACGGACTCCAACATTCTATTCCATTCTATCATATCCAATGCATCTTCTCCTTAGATATGTTTCCATTATTTCACCAAATTTAAATCGTATTTAGATTTAGTATTTTGTGTCTATTTTCTATGAGCAACAAATAACATTTTTCTAAGTTGAGTTTTATTTGAATTAAAAAGTGACTATAATATTGTGAAATACATATAATAAACCAGAATGTATGACATCTTTGACTATGCCGAAGATGTCATACTATTCACACAGCCCCTAGAAAATGTTTTTTGTATGGAAGCTTGCGATCCAGTAATGCTCGGATGGTTACATGATTGATGAATATGAATCAGAAACTTATTGTGTCCAAATTTAAAGATGATAGCGCAAGAAACGAGAAACTTTTTAATATATAGAACATGAATTTGGGTAGTGGGTTTGTAGGAGGTTTGTGTAGGAGGTACCCCTTCCAGTAGTCCGATCTGGGTGGTTCCGACAAATGTACTAGTAAAAAGAAAGCAAACGTGCAAAATTTTTAGCTCAAAAACTGAGGGACGAGTTTGCAGACATACAGGCGGACAGGCGGACAGGCGGACAGACAGACATGGCTAGATCAACTCATCTCGTTACGCTGATTAAGAATACGATGTCTCCTTTTTTGAATTACAATCTTCATGACAAACTTATAGTACTATTCACTATGTGAAGAGTATAAAAATGTTTCAAATTTTTATGTACTTACCGGGTTTCTTGTCTTAATAATTGATCGCCGAGTAATAGTTCCGTGCGACCTTTTGATATGCTATTTGTGGGACTGCTTTGTTGTTGTTGTTGTTGCTGCTGCTGTTGTTGTTGTTGCTGCTGCTGTTGTTGTTGTTGTTGTTGTTGTATTTGTTGTTGCAGAGTAAAATGAGAATTTAGTAAAGTGTTGCTACTGTTATTATTATGATGTATATTATTACTGCTGCCGGCAACATCAAAACATTCAACCTGTTGTTGTTGTTGTATAACATCATTACTACAAGTTTGTAACTAAAAAACAAAATAATAAAAATAAATTAATCATTATTATTAATTTCAAATAAGAAAAATGTTAATCATGAGCAACAAAAAAATTTTAGAACAATTCAAATTTATATTGAAAGAATATATGTATCAAAAATATTAATTTAAGAATTTGAAATTGACAAAAATTAGAGAAGAAAAATTATAAAGACATATAATATTAAAATATATGACTTTCGGTCTTACTAAAGTTTCAACAAATTTTACACATAAGATTTTGCATATACTACTATTATATGTATGTAGTAAGTGAACTCAATTCTATTAACTTTTGATAATATTTGGAATTTGTAATGCATCCAATGTAATACAATATATAATATTATATCATAGTACTAATTTCTGAATTCCACATTTAAATGGCAACTTTATCAAAATATTGAAAACATTTAATTTTTCTTAAGCTCAAGAACAAAGAAGACTCACTTGTGATACACAGACAGACTAAAACTACTAATCAATATAATACTACAAGGTGTGACTATAAAATTGAAACCTCTTCGTAAGAACTACATATGCACCCAAGTCGTACGACCAATGTGATTCTGTGATGGAAAACTTCTTACTCAATACAATAGTGTCTGTAGACATGTTAGTCTTTCTGTGGTATTGGTCAATGTTGCACGACCAATATGATTCTGGTAGCGTAAAGCCCCTCTTGTATCTGTAGTTATACATTCTTAGCTATAGATATTGATAGAGACTGTCGTCTTATTGTATTTGTTCTCCAAGTTGAAAACTATGGAACAAAATTTTAGAGCGTTAAAGGTGTGCAACATGATTTGTCGACTGATTCGGACTCTTTCGGACAACGCAAATGATCATTGAAAAATTTAAAGAGGACTCTATATTAAAGATGATATACCCAAAATATATTTAATATATAATTTAAAATATGCATATACCTGCATTACCAAACATAATAAATTAATTTAATTTAATTAAAGAAAAAAATGCTAATGAAAAAACAAATAATAAACTATGTGTATAGAAATATCAAACGAAGAAACTATGATGAAAACTTAGACTTAGTTGAATAAGAAATGTTGAAAATTTTGTAGAATATAAACCACAACAAACATTGTGGTATCAAGTTTGATTGCAACACAAAAATGTTAAGTAAAACACGAAGAGAAAAAACTTAAGAGAATTCTTAGAAACAAAGAAAATGTTAAAAAAAAAAAAAAGAAATACAATAACAAAAAGAATATGAGATAAAGAATATATGTACGAAGAAGAATCATGTATTTAAGTATAAGATAAGTATAATATATTGCACATACTAGTATATACTAGTAAGAAAAAACAATTTTAGTATACAGAAATCGACTAAAAACTAAGAAGAATAAAACCAAACAAGGGTATCTTCGACTATGCCGAAGATGTTATACTCTTCACGCATCCGCTAGAAAACGTTTTTGTTCTCTGTTACAGTTTGAGTATCAACAAAGAATACAGTTTTAGTGGCACTATATTGTACAATTACCCTTTATAATTTTGTCATATAATGTGGCTTTGTATAGGAGGCACCCTAGGAGGCACCCCTGCTGGTAACCATACGATCATAAAATTTAAATGGTTGATGGATATTGAATAGAAACGAAATAGTGTCCAAATTTCAGTTCGATGGAACCATAAATAAAGAAGTTTTTCTAATAAGAACATTAATTTGACCTTGAGGTTTGTATGTGAGGTACACCCCTAGTGGTTTGATTCCGAAAAATGTATTGTGTATGGTAAACCTTCATACAAAATTTCAACTCTC
This sequence comes from Amiota albilabris, assembly GCA_037040105.1. Taxonomy (NCBI): domain Eukaryota; kingdom Metazoa; phylum Arthropoda; class Insecta; order Diptera; family Drosophilidae; genus Amiota; species Amiota albilabris. Next base: position 36,944 of record JBANCV010000061.1, read on the forward strand.
TAACTCAAAAACTGAGGGACAGACAGACAGTTGGACATACGGACAAACGGACATGGCTAGAGCAACTCGTCTGGTCACAACTGATCAAGAATATATTTATTGTGGTCTACAATGTCTCCTTCTTTGCATCACAAACTTCTTGAGAAACTTACGTACGTAAAGAGTATAAAAATATATTGAAGCAATACAAGATATATAACATAAAAACTAGGTATTTCGAAAAGAGTTAAGTCAAAGTCTTTATTCATACATATGTATATTACATATGTATAAACATACTCATATTGCAACGTATCTCAATCAATCTACCAGTGATTGTTATTTGTAGAACTGTTTGGGTGCGGCAATTCTTCCTTTAAATATTTCATTTTTTGGTACTTACCTCTCTTCTCGGTGGATGTAAATTTTTCGATAATAATAAATCACAATTATTCGTATAATTAATGTTGTTGCACATGGCGGCAGCAGCAGCAGCAGCAGCGGCAGCGTCTGTTGCTGTCATGGACAGTGGTGTTTGTGTTATGTTGCAACCATTATTGTTGATATTGCCCCCTCCTCCTGTTGTTGTTGTTGTTGTTGCATTGCTATTGCTATTGCAACCAGATAAATATAAATGATGATGTTGCTGTGGCAGCTGTTGCTGAAATGTTGTCATTGCTCCTGTATTATTATTTTTATTGTTAAACAAATGTTGTTGCTGTTGTTGCATTGCTGCAAATGCTTGTTGCAAATGTTGCTGTGATATTGCTGTTGAATATTCAGTTTTTGGTGTTGTTGTGCCATCAGTCGAGCATGTTGCTGCTGATGCTACACCTAATACTAATGTTGGTGTAGTTGGTGGGAATAATGAAATATCTGAGCCTCCTGATGTTACTGATCCTGATCCTGGTACCGCCAATGGTGATGTTGATGTTTGAGCATCAACTAAAATTGTTGCAGGCATATGCAATGGTGGTGGCTTATTTATTTGATGCTGCTGTCTGTGTTGTTGTTGCTTTTGCTGCTGCTGCAGTTGATGTTGTTGCTGTTGCCCGGTTATAATCGCTGCTGTTGTCGTTGTTGACCCCGCTATTTTCGTTGGTGTTGTTGTTGTCGGTGGCAATTGCGCATGCTTATTATTGTAGTTAATAAATGTGATACCACAATAATCTGCATCAACAACCTCATCATCATCATCGTCGATACCATCGTCATCATCTTCTTCGGCCAAATGCTGTAAACTGCTTGCGAGCAATGATTTGGCTTGCAGCGGTTTACCTGAAGCAGCAGCCGCAGCCAATTGCTGTTGCAATTGTTGCAATTGCAACTGTTGTTGTTGACTTTGTTGATAAATATGACTAATAACAGCTGATGTAGAAGCAGCTGCTGCCGCAGCAGCACTTGCTGTTGCTGTTGGGGCAGCATTGCTGCTGCTGCTGCTATTGCTGCTGTTGTTGCCCGTAGCAATTTGATGATTTGTGTGTATTGTTGCAGCTGTTGTTGTTGATGCTGATGTTGCCGTTGCCAGTGCCCCTACTCCTGCTCCACTTTGATTATGATGATGATTTGAATTAGTTGTTATTGTTGCTGCTGCAGCAATTGTAGTCATTGTCTTATGGTTATTGGAATTGTTATTATTATTAGTTGCATTACGCTCTGTTGTTGCAGCAGCAACTGTTGCTGCTGCAGCGGCAACAATTGCTGCAGCACCACCACCAACAGTAGCAACATTTGGTTGCTGCATCATTGCAGATGGCGTTGGTTGTGGCATATGTGCAGCTGCAACTGTTGTTCTTGTTGTTAACGATGTTGTTGCTGTTGATGAGCTTGAATTGTTGACACCATTGTTGCTACTAATATTTGTAGCAACACCACTGCCTCCACTGCCGGCCGTTGATGTTATCCATGTAGCATTGCTACCAGTTATATGATTACTTTGCAATGATGTTACATATATGGGTGATTTGTCTCCGAACATACTAAAATCCTGTTGTTGTTGCAACTATTGTTGTTGTTGTTGTTGTTGTTGTTGTTGTTGTAGCAATAGTATTTTATTTTTTGTTATAGAAAATATTTTAGGTAAAAGGAATAAAGTAGAAAGAGAAATAGTATAACAGAGAAAAAGAGTAGTAAATTTAATAAATACACAACAATTTCAATTGTTAAAAGCTCTAGGCTGCGTTTTGGTTCAAAAATGATCCATAACTGAATTTGTTTATAAGTTTTTCATTATCACTATTGTTATTATTATTATAGCTTTCACTTTCACTAGTGTTAGACTCGCAATTTTTGTTATTTGAAATATAAATTTGGTACAGCTTCACATTCAAGCGATATATCAAAAAAAAATCGCAGTTCCTTTTTTATGGAAATTGGTAGTTCCCATATATTGTTCACTGGGACTTTTAAATTTTCATACATCACTTAATGTGGTACAAATCGGGGTATGTTAACTTCGCTAGGCTGAACTTCATGTTCTCTTGTCTTGTTTTGTAATTAACCAAAGGAAATTATTATTGAAAAATATCCTTCCAAATCATATTCTAAGAAGCTTTGTATTCATTCATATGTTGCGTCACTCGCTTGCAATGTCATCATGAAACGAAGCGTAGATGTTGAGTATGTATAACATTGTTACAGAAGAGTCGAGATATGAATTCACTTATTAAGTACACACATCTGGATATTCCCAGGAATCGACGATAGATATTCATTCACTCCAGCAGCTTAACATTAAAGATTATTTCGATTTCCTTGAAAAAATAATTGTGGTTGCAATATTATTTGGAAAATGATAAGCTGTACATGCACAAAAGTAAACAAAAATTTGCTACAGCCACAAGTCCTCGAGAAAATTCATTTACACATCAACAAATCTGCTTCACTTTCCTTGTATGTATGTATTTTATATCAATAAACCAATAGATAGAAATGGTTGATGTTATTTAAGTAAGCTCACATAGGCTTAGGCATAAGAGGCACACAAATCCAATAAGACTCTGATTTCTTTTTCAGTGAGAACAATTTGGAATTTATGAGTTATTCTGCATGCTCGTACAGCGTCTTCATTTTGTTTTAACTTCTGTATCTGTAGACAAAATTCTTCTTCTTTTTATATAACTGATTGATCACTGTTGTTCACTCAAATTACAAATCATCACAAACTGTTGTTCCAATAATTGAATTGAAATGACTGCATGAACATAATACAGCATGTAAGGACTGACAATTTACAAATCTTAATCACCCAACATATTTAGAGATAAACAATTTTGTATATATTATTAATCAATATTCAATGATATCCATTTATATATTGTACAAGTATATGAAAGTGGATCTATGTATGTATGTATGTAGGTATGTATGTATGTCTGTATGTTTCCTATAGACTCCGAAACTGCATTACCGAACTTGATGAAATTAACAGAGAAACTTAAGCATTGTGTGGAGAGTGTTTTTGTGAAGTTTGATGCATTTAAATGGAAGTGAAAACTTTAAACTATGAAATAATCATACATTTATGTAATTAAGGTGCAAAAAATAGGTTCACATTTAAACTTGTCAGAATCCAAAAAGCATCCCCAAAATAATTGAAAACTCTATTTGGATATGATAGATATAAGTATCTTCTGTCCCAATGATGATGTATACACAACTATCATCAAAATGAAATTTATGAAAATATGATATTAAATGTTGAACTTATAATAATACATATAAGAACTCTATGCAAATTGCATTTCTTTCTTTCATGTTTTCTTATTTAAATGCTGCTGAGGTTATCGTATTCGAGTCACAGAAGGTTCATAGTAAATAAAAATGTTTTCGATTTAAAACAAATAAAAACAAAAATGCTTCAATCGAGTGGGCCGTAAAATGTTGAACCAGATATCTCCAAAACTGTAATTGTTTTAAAGATGATTTTCCTTAGCATGAAAGTTCCCATAAATATATACATATGTATGTATGTACCTATGTACTTCTTATTTTGAAACTCTTTAAAATCTTAATACTATTTACTTTATAATACCTATGCAAAGAGTAGTATAAAAACGTGTCAAATAATATCATGTCAAACGCATTACTTTCACTGTTAAGCCCTCAGCTCAGTAAGCAAACAATACAAATAAACGAAATAAGGTATACGCAATCTCATCACCTTTGGCAATCCGCTCCTTAAAAATAGGTGGTCGGTCGTCACACAATTTGAAGCATTTGACGTTTTTACGTTAATACAGAATTTCAGATTTGTGTTTGGGTATGAGTATGGGTATGGGCTTGGGTATGGTATGGGCTTGCCTTGTTGCTGTTGAAGTGCGTAGACGACGCGATTTAACTAAAATTGTCTTCTCGTCTTTCGTATGATGACAATGACGACAACGACAACGACAACGACAACGACGAGGCATCAAGGCACAAGAAAACAAACCAAGCCAAACCTTAAATTAAATCAATAAATTTTGCGCTTTTTATGAAGATTTACTTTAGACAAATGATATTCATCCTTCTTCCCTTCCTCCTATTGTCATTACACTACTTCAGTGCAAAGCTAGACATTTGTTTAAAAATGTGGGCGAGTATGGCAGACTTGATTAATCATTCAACGTGTTTCTATATAAGTACAATATATGTACATATGTATTCATACATATATTCATCATATACCTGTGACAATCCGTATGAATGGTATAATGACAATGGTAACATGTTTGTAAAGCATCTATAAGATATATGAAATTCTATTAAGTTTACAAATAAATCTTAAATAATTTTAATTTTTTTTTTTTTTTGTTGTTATTGTAAAAATGAGAAATTATTTTGAAAATGTGATACAATGTCCAATGAAAGTGACAACTTTTCACTTGATTTAAAACAAAAATGCATGCATTGCATTCCCAAAGAAGTGCTGAAGCGTATTTCAGCCAAACCATTCTTTAAATGCTCTGTTCAAATGCATTAATTGTGATTATCGTAGCAGACTCTAGTGAAGGTTTCAATGGATCATAATTTATAATCTTTCTGATCCCACCAAACTCACAGCATATCTTTGGAACCATGTATAATTTCTTCACAAGCATGCCACATACCACAAATGTATTTTCAAATATAAAATGCAAAACTTTAGTTAAACAACTATACAATATAACTAAAAAGAAGTGTATTTTCGACATGCATCCCCTAAAAAACGTTATTTGTATGGTAGCTATGCGAACCAGTAATCCTGGGATTTTGAAATTGACATGGCTACTTAGTATGGATTAGAAACATATTGTGCTTAAATTTCAAGATGATAGCACAAACAACAAATAATAATATGTTCTAATAAGAACATGAGTTTGAGTAGGGGGTTTGTATGGGAGGTACCCTTCCTAATAGTCTTAGGGTCTTGAAATTATAGTAGCTCATGTATATGGATCAAACATTTCCAGCACTTAAATTTCAGTTTGATAGCACAAAACACAAAACAAAAAATTTCTAATAAGAACATGAATTTGGGTAGGAGGTGTATATGGGAGGTACTCCTCCCAGTGGTCCGAATCGGCTGGTTCTGACAAATGTGCTGCGTATGGTAAAAAGAATACTTCATGCTCTCTAGCTCAAAAACTGAGCGACTAGTTTACATACATACAGACAGACAGACCGACGGACATAGCTAGATCATCTCATCTTGTCATGTTGATCAAGAATATACATACTTTATGGGGTTTATGATGTCTCCTTCTGCTCATTATTAACTTCATGATAAACTTATAATACTATCCACTACGTGTAGAGTATAATAAGTGAATATATAATACATATCTATTCACTTTACATATCTTATTATTTCCATTTATAAAATATGGAAATACCTATGACTCAAAAAAAGGAAACTGCAACTCATAAATATAAGCTTCAGATTGAAAAAGAAAAAAAAAATTATATGCAAAAACAAGAAAGAAGGTTATCTAAGGCTTTGCCGAAATTATAATACTCTTCAAGCACTGCCTAGAAAACGTTTTTGCGTACGCTCCTGTGTGAGTTAGTGTACATACTTTGTTTCAAAATTGAGACCGTAATATTTGTATAGGAGCTTATGTGATTCAGTATTTCTAGGCTCTTAAAATTTGCATGCTTGATGCATCTAGATCAAACACTTATAGCATTCAAATTTCAGTTTGATAATACAAAAACAAAAAAAGTTTGAATTTTTATTTGGGTTTGTGGGGGAAGGTACCTTTCTTAGCCGTCTGATTTGAACAAACGTGCAGCGTATGGTAAAAAGAAAAACTTCGTGCAAAATTTGAGCTCTCTAGAACGAAAACTGTGGAACTAGTTTGAATACCTACAGACAGTCAGCTTTTATTATGTCATGTTGATCAAGAATGTACAATATGTACTTTATGGGTTCTCTGATGTATCGTTCTGTGCCTCACAAAATTTTCGACATACTTATATAATACTATTCACTGCATGAAGAGTATAAAAACAAACTTAAATTCTAACAAAAGTCATTACCAATATCCTCTCAGACCTATACAAAATTAATTTCTATCAAAAGAAACTAGACAATTTTTGATAATGATAATGAAGCTATAGGTAGTTTTAATGAAAGAGTATTGATAGATTGAAAGATATTAGCAAGATTTTGTCTTATCAATAATTAACAGAAGATTAATTTTAACAACTTAGTTCTTAAAAAATTGCATATCTTAGGTGTGAGAAATACGAAATGAGAGTGTTAAAAACTGAAAATAAATTTGAAGCAGAAAATCATCATCTACATTACTAGCAGACAAATTGAGTAGTTCTTTCAATACCTAATGCCCCAGACAGATGACATGATTGGCATAACTTAGTCAACAAGAGTCAATCATAGCATATACCATACGCCCACCATAGGAATGTGAAAATACACAATAATTTCATTAAGGGAAGTAATTGTAATGAAAAATCAATATGAGGAAGGATGCACCAGGACGTGTATAATTGAATTTTTTTGTTATTGATGTACTTCGCAAGGAGACTCTACTAGGAACTTCAGTTGAAGTAGTAATGAATGAGAACTTTGCTGTTGCTCCTTATACAGTTGATTGACAATTGTCAACAGTCAATTGGAGAAACAAATTAAAGTGCTTACAGATGTGATCCATGTTGTATGGCATGAATAAGTTGTACATCAATGTAACATCGCTGAATGGTTTCTTTGCTAAGGCAAAGGAAATTGTTGACCGCCAGAAGTATCTACTAAATGTGATTAGCGAGACCCGGAATTATTTAGATTATTATACAAACTGTGATTAAACGAGTTACCTGTTCCACCAAAAGCCTAGAATGGTAAAGTAAATTTTCGAAAATGTGGCGCAAGAATTCATTATCAAAAAGAGATCGCTAATCGAATCTAAGCTTGGAATATTGAAAACACATTTCTGCTCAAGCGACTTTGGACCTTGAGAAAGCTATCGAAGAGCAACACATTGCAGCCATGGTTTCTGCAGCTTATGCACATCCTTGTCGTTTATTAATGAATGCTCTCCATTTATATGAATTACAATTTTTCTGCTTTGTAGTTTATAGTCTAAGCACATACTTAAGTTTGAGCAGCAAACAATTCAATTATTTTGTCATTCAATCAATTATCCTGCAATTATTATAAATTGAAGTACTCACAAATGTGCTTGGCAATATACACAGAAAATATTTAACTGCATTGCAGCTTAACATTGCTATTGACCACATGATTAAATTGGAGTATATAAATATAATATATTGTATATCTATGTATATATATAATTATTGCACACACAATAAATAAGCAAGGGAAACGAAATGCTCATCTAACCTTTCAGCAAAAAAATAAATAAATAAATACAACTAAACTGAACTGAACTAAACCAAACCAAACCAAACCAAGCCAAAGCAATTCAAACCAAAAACCAAATTCCTGCCATCGTCATCATCATCATCATCATCATAATCATCTTCATCCTTTCCTTGTTTCAAATCATACGCAATTACTAGTGTTGGAGTCTTCTCCATTATTCATCAATGTAAAGCCTTCAGCATTGGTTGTAGACCACAGCATCGAAGTTTGTGTGGCAATTAATTTGCTGTCACACAATAAGTAAGGAATTGTGAGGACGACGCAATTAGTTTGCTCTCAACCCACTAGTATATGAGAGATGAGATTGTATTCACAAATCACACATAGAATTATCACAATTGTGGTTGAATCATGTTCGTTTCCAGGCCTTACTTAGATCTCCCCTTTTTGCAGTTGCATCACTAACAAACCACATACCTAAACTCAGACACTTATCAAAACTAACTACATAGCACAAACACATTTTGGAATTCCTTCATTTCTATTCCGACACCTCTACTACCTCTACTGCCTCTATTATCTCTGTCTATCCCTGTAAACATTCTATTACATTTTCCATTAAAATTTCCCAAATAACTGAAGCATAGCAAAGTTCATAATTGGTCTTCGCTTGATGAATTGTGTAAATTATCGTATTAATTCGGTTGTCTTGGTTCCACATACAATGAATTCCCAATTATAGAGAAAATTTGAAACCAAATTAAAGTAAAGCTAAAATTAATTAAATCTAAATCTAAATCTCAATCTCTATAACCTTGGCTTTATAGCTATGTTAATACCTTGTTTGACTCTCTTTCATTCCCTGATATTTTAATAATTCAATAAGCTGCCTCAATTCAACTCATCATAATCGGCATTGATTAAAGTCCAATTGATATGTATACATTAAATTAAATGCAATAAATTATACGAAATTTATCTTTAACCGAAACAAATCTAACACCAAATACATAGTACCGGACAAAACAAAAACAAATTCAACATAGACAAGAATACAACAGAAGACAACACAAGACAAGCGAGTCATGTCACGTCACATCACATCAAGTCACATCATGTTGCGGATTCACTACGGCCCACCTCTTAAATATTCTGTCTGTTCAGTCTCTGCCTGTTGAAAATACATATTTCGATTTATGTAATTTTTCGATTTTCATATGGTATTTTCATTTTGTTATGATGTTTGTGATATATATAATATTCATAAATATTATTGGAATGATTAGATCAATAAAAGATATAATCATCTAAAATACAATGCAATACCTAAGGCATAGGAAACTTTTGTTCCAAGAAAACTTTTGTATTTCGGAAGTAATTGCAAACGAAAGAAATATGCATATCCTAAAATTATTTCTATAATTTTGAGATATTATTCCATAATATAGATTGTTCCAATATACCAAATGCCAATATGGTATTGTATATAAACCAAAGACAAAGAAAACTTTTCCATTTTCTCAATAAATCATATTCTAAACTTATATTAAGAAACCATTCAAAAAGTAATTGTATATTTTAGTTTGAAGATGATTATTATTCTCAATAAAAATTACAGTGCGTATACATAATATTAAAATAATTGACATATGTATTTTACTAAAACTTGTACCTTTTCTATCTTAAATATATGGATTATGATTTCATGAAAAACTTTTCTAAAACTTTTCTGTTTATACGTATGGTACTTATGGTTCTAATAAAAGTAAAATTGTTTGATGAAACCAAAGTTAATGGTTTTTTTAAAAAGCTTAGAAAATTTACGAGAATAAATTGAGATTTTTTTGGACTTTTTCTCACTTTACTTTTCCAAGTTTCACATATGGTAAACCTATATAAAGCATACAGAGTAAGATATTTACCATTATAATAAATAGTACTAAATATAAGTAAAAATTTTGAGAAATAAATACTAGTTAATTAATCTATATAACGGATACCATATGATTTGATCACCATAACATTTGGCATACATATGTATTTTCTCATGGAGAAGTTTTTTTTACTTTGTTGTAACTCACCACTAGATGGCGCTGTATAGAACACGTTCTACACCGTTGAAACGATGAAATACCTAGACTATTTCTATTACAAGAAAAGTATTTCATATTGACAACTTACTAGACAAGAACAATGACTATAAAAACACTCACGAACATCAGATCAGGGGCGTAGCAATGAGCGCCAGTCAACGCTAGTATTACGTATTTGATAAAGCATTACTTTGGTCAACCAACCAAATAAAATCATATTTAGTTTGAAAAGATAAAATACTTATATTTATATTTATATTTTGTTTTGTCACATCAAAACTTAGAACCGATTTGGTCTAATTAATTTTGCTCATTCTGTTTATACTTATTGTTGTATTTTGCTAGTTTCATTCAAAATCAAGTTTGTTTCATATTCATAAGTACATTGCATACTATAAAGTTGAACGATCCTTTAGTTTTTAATTACATTCTTGTGTTTGAAGAGTATTTTCTATATAATAATTTCGATGAAGGAAAGTTAATTGTGTGTAAAATCTATTCTCGTATCACTCTACTCTATTGTTCTCTACTCTAGTCTAATCCACTCCACTCTGCTCTTCTCTGTTTTAGGCCACATTATTCTTCTCTTTTCTTTTCTTTTCTTTTCTTTTCTTTTCTTTTCTTTACTTTTCTTTTCTTTACTTTTCTTTTCTTTTCTTTTCTTTTCTTTTCTTTACTTTTCTTTTCTTTTCTTTTCTTTTCTTTTCTTCTCAACTCTTCTCTACTTCACTTCACTTTGTTTAACTTTTCATTGAATTCAATTGAATCCAATGAGGAGTTACAGGGTAATGTAGGGTATTGGATTGCCAAGCCTATTCATCTCATCACCCATTCAATTTTAATATTCTTACTTGTTTGAGGTTAAATTTGGCCAAAGCAATCATTTTTATTACACACACATATACACACATTCATGAAATATTAGAAGATAAATAAAAAGATACGAGTTAAATGGTTAAATGAAATATTCATTGATATTTGACTTAAAATTGAAATGATCCGAAATGAAATGAAATGAAATGAATTGAAATGAATTGAAAGTGACTTAACTTTGGTCAAGTTGTATGTACATTATTCTTTTTCATTGACAATAAAAAATGTAATATGAAAGAATGAAAGAATGAAAGATGCTGAAATTGAATTGGAAGTGAAAGTTAACCGATCGAAAGGTGTTTGAATTGTTTGAAAACTACAAAATTGATTTGTGTTACCATTATATTGACTTACGTCTGCACATTTCATTAGTTCATTAGTTTTTTGCTTGTTTAAGGTTATTATTACGTGTATATATTATGTATACGAAATGTGTAACATGATGGAAGGACACAAGAGCAATTTTAGAAAAAAAAAAAGAAAAAATTCTAGACAAAAAGAGAAAAAACTAAAATTGACAAAGAATATACTCGATTCATATGAACGAGTGTATACTATACATATAGAGATACTTCTCTCAAACAAATAGACTCTGAATGCAAGAAGCATTCAATTCATTCAATTCAATGAACATTGGCATAAAGCCAAATAGAATGGGAAGGCAGGCATAAAAGTAGTAGTAGTAGTAGTAGTAGTAGTAGTAGTAGTAGTAGTAGTAGTAGTAGTGCCAACCAACCATTCAAAATTAGCCACTCACTTGAGCTATACGGAATCACTTGAATCAAACCATTGGTGGTGGCGATGGTCGACACGTTTTTTGGTTCAGAAAAAATACATCAACCAAAAAAATACAACAAACACAAAAAAGAAAAAGAAAAATGTATCAAGGATGAAATAACAAAAACATAAAAGAGAACAAATAGTATAAAAAAAAAAAAAATAGTTGGGTGAAGAACAAGGAATGAAATAGCACCGTGATGGGCAGACTGATGCCAGGCTGGCAGGTATAGAGATACATAGATATTGTACGGGGAGCGTACAATCGAGCAAAGTAAGTGGCAAATATAAAACTAATATAAGAAGTGCTAAAAAGACAGACACACAGATGGATAGCCGGAGAGATATATATTCATAGATACATACATAAAAGTCTGTAAGTTTCATAAAAGTAAAAAAGACTAATATGGCACTATGACAGCCAATCAACATCAATGGAAATGTTGTGTAGAACAAGGCTTTAAATGTGAAATATTCATATACGTATATGTATATGTATGTATAAATTATGTACTGATTTTACATTATCAAAATTGTCCTCGAATATAATTTAAAAAAATGATAACTCAAGCGAGGAATAATAAATAAATCTGATTTCTTAGTTTTGGTTATGGTCTAAACATAATTTCCTTAAAATGCATAAACTTTAGAGTAAATGGAATCATCATGGACTTATCAGCAAAATTTTGTATTGTTTATATGAAGAAAAAAATATCAATCGAACTTTGATCCATTAAGCAAGAATATCTGTTAATCGGGATGCCATTCTGCAATGAGCAATTTCATGCTTTTTATTCGCCTTTTATAGAAAAAAAACATTAGATTACCAATTTTTTTATATAAAATGTTGCAAAAACCAGAAAGAAGGATGTCTTCGACTCATAATGTCCCAATTTCAGTTCGATTGAATAATATGAAAACACGAAAAAAAGACCCACATATTGGCTTAGTCAGTATTCTATTAAAATTGAAATGAAAATTACAACTGTCCATATTATACACTTAGATGTAGATGTATATAATCTTTTACAATCGAGATTTCGGGTTGTCGTAATTAGATTAAATGTGCTTTACTAAATCCAAAATATTCTCAAATGGAAGACTATGGGCTTGAATTTAATTCCAGGAAATATACAATATACTAATTTTATACAAAGCATCTCATAGCCGAGATTCCTTATTTACCGTATATGACTTCGTTCTGGGCAAACCTGATAATCGAAGCTTAAGTACACATGTGCTTTGCTAAATCTCAAATATTCTAATGTTATTAACTAAAGCAAGAATATGCGATTGAGTTAAATTCCGGGGAATAACAATTTGCTCCGGCAATGGAGGCTACAAATATTCCATTTGATTTAAAATTTTCTGTACTATGCAACACAAATTTAAATTTAAATTCAACTCTATATATAACTTATTGAAGTCAGCAGCTGAGAGAGAAAAAAATTACTTTTTCCAAAACCAAAACATTTTTCATTTCATTTCTTTATCAGGGTGGATTACATAATGAACAGACCTCGTCGTCCCTGTTTGTCGGTTTGCAAATAAATTTCATTTTGTAACTTATACTTTACCCCATAACAAATTCCTTTTTTATTTTTGTCCTGTTTTTTTTTTTTTTTATTTTTTGGTTCATTCATATGTTTAATATTTTTCTCTTAGAGAGCTTTTATTTCATTTTGTGGACGTTTCGTATGTTGGTTGCTACGGGTTACGTGTTTGGACTGAACTCGATTGTTAGTATGATGTTATGTCAGAATAATTTTAATATATTGTAGAATTTATAGTTTGTTTTATACATACAATGTGTAGAGACAAGCTTCACCAAAAAAACAAGAGGTTATCTATAAATTTTATAAAGTAATTTCCACCTTTACAGGTAGCAAAGCAATTTAAATAATGAATAACAGCCATAAAATTACATATGTACGAGTATACGAAAACGACGTGTCCTCTTAGCTTTAAATTGTAAGTACGAGTAGATACTATGATTTTGTTTAAATTTTAGAGTTTCTTGTTTGTATTGTATTTATGTTACTCACCTTTCGCGAAAGTTGCGTTATATCCACAGGCGTGATACGATTCAACGCTGCCAAACGTTGTAATCGTTCCCGGGCCTGATCCTCAACAGCAATTACAAAAGCATCTTGTACAGAATTACCAATGTCCAAAGCTGAAAGCACAAAGAAAAAAAAAAGATACTAATAAGCAAATGGTAAAAATATTTTATGGTTTATAATGTAATAATTTCAACGTATATATATATATTCGTACATATATATATTATATTCAATACATATCATAAGTATATAATAGATTGTGGAATGAAATTAAAGCATATATAACTCATAGGCATAAGAACAAGAGAGCAAAGGCGGCGGAAAAGGCAAAAGCAAAAGACACAATTGGAAAACTAATCCAAACGAACTGGATAAAACATCTTTGTGATATATTGACTTGCAGCAAAAATACAAAGGAATGGATTTGGATATGGATATGGATAAGGAGAAAAATGAAGGATAAATGAGAATGGAATGCCAGTAGCAAATGAGAAATATTCGCATTTTCTTTTTCCTTTTTTCTGTTTTATATTGTTTTTGCTTTGGAAAATAATTGGCATCATTGAAAATGATTTATCCCATTTGCCACACATGTCCACATACTATACAATACAATATCCACCTACATACTACAGAGTTCATATAAATCCTTTTATAGTACACAAAGTTTCTATAAGAGAAACAAATGAGAACCAAAGCCAGTGTCACAGACAATAGAGCATCTTTTATTGTTTTCAAATTCCAATGAAGTCTTTAGTTCTATGGAAATGAAAATGAAAATGAATGAAATCGCATGTAGTATATGAGTATTAACTTGAACCTGATGTAATTCTAGTATATTCATTTGTTATCCATTCTTGTGTGGACATTTCTCAGAATTCATTTTGCAAAACCAAAGAAGAAAGGCACAGTTCTATTAAAGATTTCATGTCTTATACACAAGCAACCGATTAAAAAACCATATCCATTCCATTTTTCACAAAAACACATTTCCATTTCTCACAAATTCATTAATGATTAAAATATTCATATGGAAGATACAATTTCTTGTTATTCGATAGAATAAATTTTATAATAGTTCATTAAAATTTTAGTATTCTTGCAAAGCAAATGATGAAGTTTCCCATGCTTTTTGTAAGTACAATTATTTGTTGGATAATACTTACTATAATATATTGTAATAATGATGAGAATTAAACAGACTGATTAAATGTTTTGCTATATAATTATTTTTAAAAAGTATCAGCATAAAAATCTGATAGTATAATAGGATAGGATAATAATGTTGTGGCCAAAAGTATTTTGACATTTCTTTCTTGTCATTTATTTAATGAATAAATCTAACAAAATTTTTAAAAGAACAATAATATATTGTTGAAAAAAGCAAAAACTTATAATATAAAATATCACGATTATGCCGAAGATGTAATACTCTCTACGCAGCCCCTAGAAAACGTTTTATGCATGGGAGCAATGCGATCCAGTAATCCTAGGAGCTTCAAATTTACATGATTGATGCAAGATGATAGCATAAAAACAAAACAATTTTTCTTATAAAAACATAAATTTGAGTGTGGTGCTTTTATGCGAGGTACCCCTCCTAATAGTCCAAGGGTCTTGAAATTTTTGTGCCTTATGTATATGGGTTATACTCTTCCAGTATCCAAATTTCAGTTTGACAGCACGAACCTGGTGGTCCGATTCGGCTGATTCCTACAAATGTGCTGCGTATGATGAAAAGAAAGCTTTGTGCAAAATTCAACTCTCTAACTCAAAAACTAGGGAACTAGTTTACATATATACAGAAAAACTGACAGACGGACAAATGGACAGACGGACTCGTCTTGTCGCGCTGATCAAGAATATATATATTTTATGGGGTTTAGGATGTCTCCTTCTCTGCATTACAATGAATCGATGAATCAATTTCACCAAATTTTGAATTGTTTCTAATTGGTTTTTCGACCTCAGCAATCGTCTCCTAACGGGTTCTTGTTAAATTTGGGCTTCTCTTTCTTTATATGTAGGCCCATACATTCTTTATTATATTAAGATTAAGGATTTGAGATGGCCAATCGGTTATCATTGGGGTATTGTGGCACTACGCATTGTGATTGTGCAATGAGTCTAGCACCGAAAGTAAATACGATGTCATTTAAGATATGTAAATACTTAGCTGCCTTTATACATAGTATCATCGATAGTTACCAAATCACCCAAAGCACACACTTCCTCTAAACATAATATTCACCATGTAGTACCCATTTTCACACAGGCATAATTTTTTTCTGTACATTCTTAGGTAATTTTTTTTTTTTCGAATGTACGATATTCAAAGGCACTTTCATCAGTCCACGAAAATTCGTTCCCAAAACGATTGAGGCTTATGTACAAATGTTTTAGAAAATATAAACCTTTTAAGCTTAGTTTTTGGTGAAATGAAGAGTATTGAACGAGCTATATAAGTAGAAACATAGGCCTACTTGAATAGATAACATTTTTGCTGAAATCAAGACATAATCCTTAAATTTTCCCAGTATTATGCGGTCCTCTCTACAATACATTTTGTATGGGGACTACTAGGATACTCACAGTTATCGGATTTTAGATCGTTATCTACGAAAACTGAGAGCAAACCATGCTTTCTTGGAAGATTTTTTTATTTTAATCGGTTCTCCTCGTCACACTGATCATGATTCTACGTGTATGTATTACAGAGATCACTAATATTTAATACATTAGTGGCACAATGATCGTAGAAGACCCCGCTATCCCGAACGTGGAAGAAAAATGTTTTTGTAAGAGAAATTCTAAAAACATTTCAATTCCAATCTAAATTATTTCTTATTTCTTAAAATAGTGTTATATGATAGACATTGAGAATTGGACTTTCTAGATGCCGTGATTCGACACTATTTTAATCGTACTATAAATTTGTTACGATAATGTTCAAAGAGATGAAGGACACACAATCCATTTAGAATTCGAAATATGTAGTAAATTCAGAAGAATCTCGTATAACCCGGTACTTGGATAATTGAACGCAATTGAACAATTGCTGATAAATATTATGAAGAAAATTTCAATTTTTCGTTTTAGTTTAACATGTTTATATTTTTGGATTAAACTGATTGATTAAAGATAATATGAATGCAAGATTGTATCCACATGAATATAAAACAATCAACTCTGAATAACTGATAGAAATAATTGAGGCCATAAGTTGTTAAGGAAACTAGTGTTCCGAAGACCATTTACGACAATATTATCTGAGCAATCATATCTATCGATGGAGAAGGATATGACGATACACAGGAATCAATAGCAGATGATTCAAATTCTTAAATTCTAATTCTAATTCAGAAAGGAACACATATACGAAAGAACTTTGTTAGATTGACGGTTTTCTTAATGTTATTTATTATTTGTGCCAATAAACTGAAACTTTCTTTTGGGCTTATCAGACCACTACTGGTATGTAGAACTATAGTAAATCACTGAGTGTGTGAAGTGTATAAAATCGACATTGACATGAGTAAGAAAAAGAAACATTGACATCAAGAATCTAAGTAATTGAATAAATGAAAATGTCTTTTCCATGGGTAATTAACTTTGTAACACGCATTTAAGTATGCACACGATGGTAGACGACAATCTTAACGTGAGAATATACAAGTATTTCATTTATTCTCAGAACATTTTTTTATATTATATATTTCCTGCAACTCTCACATTTTCTTCTTCTTTCAATACACACAGTATTCCCATTAGTCAACTTTTATTTTTGCATTGACCGGTTATTGCACCCATTTATGTATTGTCTTTACTATCATTGTTTTTGTTGTTGTTGTTGTTGTTGTTGCTGCTGCTTGTGGACCTATAAAATTATCAACAAGAGCAACAGACAAGATGCAATAGCAAGAATAGAGCAGTATGTACACAAGTTAACTAAGTTAGTTGGTCAGTGGACCAACAACGAACGGGCAGACTCAATCAGACCAAACCATACCAAACCAGATCATCAGTATTCACGCGACTTAACTCAACTCAAATCTCCTCGACCAAGATTCAAACGTCATTCATTCATTTACAAATAGTATATAGTCCATATACAAGACTATGTCATACCATATCATACTATATCATACCATAACCAACTAAAGTCAACATACTATGTAGTATGTAAGTAGTATTGTATGTATAAAACAAGTCTACTCAAGACTCAACTTGTTCCATCATCATGTTTTTATTATTCTTTGCCCGTTGTAATGGTAGCTGTTACTGCTAATTAAGGTTAATAATACTTTAAAATTAACTTTGTCCACATGTAAAGCAGTATATTATACATAACATAGTTCATATGTGGATATGTATATAGAATAAGTATATTTAAAGTGACACACATTATTCTATAAAATCGGACTACTCAGTTATTTAACCGCAATTTATAACAGCTCATTTACTTACACAATGCCAAGTATTGTAGCAACAAATTGAGCATTACTATATAGTACGAGTAATATACGAATATGTTTCATATGTAGATGAAAGAGATGTCAAAGCGTATCGATTGATGTTGCCTTGCAACGCATAATAATTGTATATTTAAGTGACAAGGGAAACTGTCATTCGATGTCATTTGTCATTTGCTATCAATTCAGCTAACCACCCAATCTTCTACCCAAACCTCACCTCAAATAAACCAAGTAAACATCTTCAGTTCACTAAAATTCTTCGATTGGTTTAATACTTAAAGCCGATTAAGTTTAATATCAGGCGACACATATTTCATAGTACAATCACTAACTTACTAAACCCTTTAGTGGTTCGGGGTAATAAAACCAAATGAGGAGGGACTCAGAAAACTCAGAAATATACGATTATTATTGTTGAATGGAAGGCAGTAAAAAAAATATTTCGAGGAATGTTGCTATTGCAACTTCTCGACATTTGAATTCAATGAAATGCAAACCGATATATGTACCTACATACCATTCTACATAGATATGTATCTATTTCTGAAGAAAAAAAAAATGATAGAAAAGACTAAAAGAATTATTTTCTTTAAACTCAGCAGTGGCTTGTAGTCTTCTCTATTGAGGCTATTTTCCCAATTGAACAACAAAAAAACAAGTTTATTTGTAAAAAAGATCAGAAGAAAAATTTGGAAGTACACATGGCCTCCAGAAATCTAATATCACCAATGATGACAATTTGGGCTGCTTTAACTGCCACTGACCACTTTTTGTCTTATAGACTCTCATGGCTCATGTCATAATCAACATGAGAAATTACCGTGATAATATATTGGAAGGTATATTGAAGTGTTGGGCATGAAAGCATGTGTAAATGTTCCAAGAGGACTCTGTACTGTCTGATGAAGCGCACGTTACACAGGAGCAGCGCCGCATTTAATTCGTCAATGCAATAGAATAAATTTCACTGAGACATTCGTAAGTGTACAACCAAAGTGTCATTCACAGTGCATTGTGAATGATGTATGTGATTTTTGATGGACTCAAGTTGACCATAGTTGAGTAAAAATGAAAACCACATTTCACAAAAATGAATCTGAATTGAACAGTTGAATTATTAAATTTAAAATTTTTACAAAAATTCCTTTATTTCAACAAATCCATGTTATAGAGTTGAATCGCAAGTTGGAACAACTATGAAGATGTTTGATTGGTTCTTAAAATCCTATCAATCCTATTGAAGTTAGAGTTCTTTTTTTTTCTTGGTTCATTTATGAGTGTTTAAGGTAGATATCAAGTTCTTTTGAATTTTTATATTCTCATTTGCTTGTAACATAGCTTAAGTTGAGTTGAATTGTATTGAGTTGGCTCTCTATGATTATATACGTGACTGATTGGCAATGTAGATTGGTTAGTTAGTTGATTGCTTGGTAGGTCTACTTTGCATTGGTTGGCTTTAATTTGCGGAAATGACACAAAGGCAAATGGGCTTAAATGATAATGACAACGATGACAATGGTGACGATGGTAAAACCAAAAGTAGAAGTGCAAAAATACGCTTTCATTTCATTGCTGCAATCTATATGCATTTTACAGCACTATATACCATAGCACACTCACACACACACATACACGCACACCTTAACATGAACAACAGTAACAACATTTCGCACTCATAACCAAAATGCTGGAAATAACGGAAATAGCGGAAATTGGGAAGAGGGGGAAGATGGTATCGACACACCCCTTAATTGGATTTCGAATGGTTTTTGCGGGTGCCTATAGCTTTCAGTTCGGTGTCTCGATGCCTCGATGTTTCTATATGCTTCTCTTGTACGTATAAGTGTGTATATGTACATATGGTATGGTATGTTGGTGGAAAACGTGCGCAAAATGGCTTGCAGTATACTATTTGTACTTGCATTGTAGTACGTATCAATACACATACGCATACGTAGACAACTTGACATGACAGACACATCGCTACCAAACACGCTTACGCCCACGCTTTGTTACTTAGCCCGGACCAAATCAACCAACTAACAACTAAACAGACTCGCCCTGAATTTACTTAGTTCTGTTTTGCAAATTGACCACGAAACTTTTACTTCTAACATTCATTGCTACGACTTCAACTATCATCATTTTCATTTTTGTTCTTCTTTATCCTTGTCTATTTGAAATGAAAATTATTGAGTTTGATGGAAACCTACTAGTATTTAAGCACTAGCGAATAGAATAGAATTACATACAATATACTTATGTTGCTCATATACAATAAAAACAACAACAACAATTTTATTTATTTATAAATTTAAGATTCAAGTTTGCAAATGAATTAATAAATAGAAATGGAAATAGAAATAGAAATTTATCTTCTTAAATTTCTTCGCATAGCATACCATGAATATAAGTAATCATGATTTCACACAATTCTCAGACGCTCAAGCAATTCATTAATTAAGAAATTTCTTATTTAGGTCAAGTACATAGTATAAGATCTTAAATCATCTTTTATAGTAAAGAAGTAATTAATAATAAATTTATTAAACGTATCTATGGTGCCCTTGCATATATATGTACATAATGTACACACTTACAGTTTGAAATTGTGAAATTCTAGATAAGTAGAGAGAATAGACTATAGTCGATTACCATTAGAAATGTTCATCTTTTCCGACTATCAGTACATAGTATAAAGAAAAGTTGAAAGCCTTGTCCGTTTTGATACTTGAAACAACGGATTTTGATACGCTTTTCACTGTTATTTAAACAATTTTTTCCATTGTATAAATCAAAGTAGAAATTCTTGTCCGTTTTGATACTCAGAACTTCTAAATCACGCAACGATTTCTAATATGGTTTTCACTAACATTTAATGAATTAATCCGGAAGGTTTTCATGTACATAAACAATTGGTTCAACAGTATAAATATTGAATTCATTTTCAGTCATTTTATTGAGATTTATAAAAAAAAAAAAAAACATACTGCCGCTCGAGTGTTCTGGACGTAGCTTTCGGCTAAAAAAGAAAATTCCTAACATCATTCTGCTTTTTAACAAGTTGTTTCAAATACAATTTACAGTTCAATAAATCAGTTTCCTTACAATGCACCAACGAGAGTTCTATACATACCTTGCCGTTGGGTAATGACTACATACGTTAGATATATCACGATGTCTCGATGACTCGTTGGCTCGGAGGTTACTGCGCAGAGTTTACATCCTAGAGTCGCGGGTTCAATCCCTGTTCAAGTCTGGTCCTGCACTTTTCTAACAATTTCCCTTATCCTTCTCTTTCCCTGAACTGAAGGCCTCTGTTGCTATTGCTCATAACCATAACTAGGTTATAATTTTAAATTATAATCCTAGTTCTAATAAATAAATATAATAGTTTTTCCTATTTAATATTTTGAGATAAGCAATAAAGCATAAACAATTATAATCTACATTAAATAAAATGTGAATATGCGATTAAAAACTTTTAAGTTATTCGAATACCCCAATGAATCGAATCTAATCTTATCTCTTGCCATGACATATTTTTGCAACGCTATCTTAAATGAATAATAAAGTTTTCTCATATCTGTAGAATCCAACATTTTAGATCATTCTTAATTTTGGATTTATAAAAGAAAATAAAATTGACGAGAAACATATATACTATATATTATAATTCCAAAGTCTGACAAAAGTTATGATTCATATTAGCTTAGTTTAATAATGTGTCTCAGGACACATGCTGTAGTAGTTATAAAATATTATGAGAACAAGGTAAGCAGAAGACAGAAGACAATAAAATAGTTTATTGTCATAGAGTGACGAAATATCGTAAATGAAATGTCGTTCTGAATTTATCAATTCTGGATCCCAGATATTAAAGCATAGTTGAAATTGAGACATGGAAAGTTAATGTTAAACACACCCAAGTCAAAAATTATCAGCCAATATTCTAAATAATGAGCATACCATTCAAATCCTAATTATAATCCAATGCGTGACATAAATAGGTGACAAGGAATCCAAACATCAACCCTTGGGTGAAATGGAAATGGAGATGAATGTTACATGAAGTATTTTACCAACCACAACCACACACCCAATTCAATTCCAGCAACAATTTATTATGATTATAAACAATGTACAAAAGTATTAATTAATTTCAATACTCGTATATACGATCATTTTGAACTATCTCATCGGCATCATCAGAAATAAAATGCCATGAATGTATCTTTTTTTTAATAAATATAAAACAGTTAAGTAGTTAAGTGTTAGCCAAGCCCCGAACAATGTATTTCCTCACGGTCAAATCTATTAATTATTGTACTTGTATGTATTTCTGAATTGACCACCTATGTCATCGCATCTTAATAGTCTCATCGGGCTCTTCAATAACATCAGTTCCCCTACTCTCTGTTAAAAAGCTTTATACATTTTTCTGAATGCTTCAATGAAAATGTAGTCAAGCAGATATTTCAATCGGTATCACAATATCAATATCTTCATCATCATCATTGGTTTTTGTTATTATTTTTTGATGTTCAATTTTCCTATTTACTCATCATCATTATATGCAATTAAGCAATAATAATTACCTGAATTGATAGGAGCTCAGTAGTAGGTATTATTACTTATGTTATTGTATACCACACAGATTTTTAACACCTTTTGAAGTTGATGATGATGATGAGATGTTGATGATGTTGATACTGTTGTTGATGAGGATTTTGATGTTGATGTTGATGTTGATGCTGATGCAGATGTTGTTTTGTGTTTTTGCTAGAAATTTTTGTTTTATTTCAACTATGGGGAGAAATACAAATACAAGAATTCATTGATATATAAACAAAAATAATCCTCTTCATGGTGACTCTCTCTCTTTTCCTCTCTCTCTCTCTCTCTCTCTCTCTCTCTCTCCCTCTATCAATCTATAGAAATGGTTATAGCGAGAGTGGCATTGTTGAGGATTATTTTAAAATAACATTGAAATTCACAATTATTTCATTGGTATTTGTTAAATAAAATTTCCACACTGAAGTTCAATGTCATAAATGTTGATGTTGATATTTCATTTCAAATGAAAGCTTGAACTTAGTAATAATTTGATACATATATATGTAGTTTGAACATACTAGTAGTATTTCTTTCTTAAAAGAATCTTGTGACAAATAATTCTAATGTGAAACTTTTTTTTTTTCAATCGGAAATGATCATGTTTTTTGCCTTATGCCATCCATGATCAATTGAATACTTTTTATACATTGTAAGGAGTATGAATCCTGGAACCTTGTTTTTTATTTATTCAATTTGCACTAGCAATATGGCAAACGAAACCCCATTTGATTTCTATACACGCCGACACTGAGTTCTTTTTATTACCTTTTGTTTGCATTCGAAACTAAGCTTTCAATGAATATAAAATCCGAGTACATATGTGCATATAGTATTAACTGGAGAATGTAGCACAAGTGCAAGTAGATCAATTTATGTTATATGCAGGTACTGGTATAAGTTATTTGTTATAAGCTTTCAGTGAGTCTGCAGTTGAAACAATAAAAATTGAATTTTAAACAAAAATTTATTGTTCATATTTTGATTTTTGACCTAATTTGGATTTGCAGTATAAAGGACTTTTCAAAATTTACACAATTCCATTATCATTGGTCCACAAGTGTAAAATAATCATTCATTAATATGCTATGCTTGATAATATAATGTGTTCCATTATTCGAATTTATATGCTTCGCTCTATTGGAATTTATATTTATTTATATTTAGTTTTCTTGTTCGAGTTTATTTATGGTATCCTTAAAATGATATGTGAAATTGTGAAATATGATTATGGATGGTGGCATAGTTGAAAGAACCGCTTTTGATTAATATGTCATCTTCAAAAATGGAAATTTTGACTTTAAACATCCATCTCGTCTTTAATAAAAAGATATTCAACCAACTTCAGTATGAAAATTTTGCTTTAAATAACAAGGAGACTACTATAGAGAAGCATCATCATTACCAGCAATGAATGCGGAACTCTATTTTGAACAGATAGAAAGCCCCAATACGACTATTCAAAATAAAATACTTAATTGGGAGCATACATCTAATTCGTTGTAGTGTGCGACAATATCATTCCTCATATCACCAATATGATTAAGGCAACTATTCCAAAGCACGGCTAGGAAGTGTTGCCTCACTCACTGTTGCACCAAATACAGATTTCAATATCTTTCGATTCCTTTTAAATGCGTTTAATACTTTGAGTTGAGAGATTGGTTAGACGAGTTATTCAAATCAAAACCGGGTGATTTCTAACAACAAGGCATTTAAAATCTTATTGAACTTTGCAACTCATTATTCATTGATTAGATGTTAATTCTTAGTGAAAATCAAAGGTTTCGGACGAACATAAAAGCAATAGACTTTTGCAGACGTGTCATTTACGAGCATTTTGACACTTCGAGAGCGTCACTTGTTTCATATTACAAAATGAAAATTGAACGAAGAGCAAATATCAGAGTCTGTTTTAAACTCAGCTAAAACTTCATAGAAACGTAGATGTTGTCAAAAAAAAAAATATATGGTAATAATTGTTTATACCGTTCGCAAGTTCATGACTGATATAAACTATTCAAAGACGATAACGAGTGGCCATGCCTGTAAAAATCAAGAAGGTGCAACGAAAACACAGAGAAAGTGAACGATGCGATCGTTCAATGCTTGTAAATATCATTAAGGAAGCTAGAGAAGTATTACATCATTCTGTCAGTCAAATTTCATTGCATTTTAACCTCTATGCTGGGCTGTCAAAAGATCTACGCTTGCACTGTGGGACACACGCTCACCGAGGCGCATAAACCCCATAGCATTGGGCATTGCAAACTTCAACTATTGGAACTGAAACGTAGTGTTGTCAATACAATCTCGAAACTTCGCAACAAAGTTCCGTATGGAAGTTGCCAGAGGATATGAAACAACAAAAAAGGCGCAGGGACAAGTCAAGAGTGAAAGTCATATTGGTGCGTTTCTTCGATTACAAAAGAAATAATCCACAAAAAATGCATTCCGTTTGGCACTTCAATCAATGGCGAAGTGTGTTTAAGCCACCGATTATTCCTTGTACGCGACTTTTTCAACAAACTAAGCTATAATAGTCAGCAACCACAGCCCATGCTCACCTGGTCCGGTATCGTGTGATTATTTCCTTTTCCCAAGCTCAAAATAGTCACGAAAGGAATGTGATACGATGACACGAAGGGTATCGAGAAACACATCCAGCATTGCTTCGAAACTGTATCGACTTAGATCCCATTGACTTCGCATAAAGTGCGCGTTTCTCAAGATATATGAAAAGTCTGGAAACTTTTGGAAAGCTCTGAGTATTTTATGATAATACTTCACTACAAAATGTATACTACTTACTATCCATCTCTAAATCAATTTTGCTCTCAGAAAGTTTCAATTTTTCATTTTAATTTATTTTTTCACAATTTTATTTATTTTTTTTGCGTCCTTATAAAGTTTAATCAATGAAGGAAAATCACCAAGAAATAACAAAACCAAAAAGTTAATTGTGCATCCATAGAAGTTATTTCTTGCTTCTTTCTTTTCCTAGCAAATGGAATCACAACTAAAAGTTAGATTTTCTTTGGAATTTTAATTGTTTTGTTGCACTTTCTTAAATCTTTTTTGTTATTGCAACTTCTATTGATTCATTCACTCATTCTTTCTATTTTCGCTATAGTTTTTCTTCAACCAAACAACACAAACAGTAGTAGAAGAACTTTTAATAAGAACATGTGCCGAGGAATACGCGCAGTTAAGTACAATTTGAAAAGTAAAAATTATTGTATTGTAGTTTTACTTTTTAAAGAATAAACTTTGAAGAATATGGGAAAAATAGTAACTGAATACGTCTTATGAAAAGTTAAAAACTATACACTGGCACATATAAAGTTAAAAATATAGAATTTAGTCTTAGAAATACACCAGCTTATCTCACGCATAGCTCTGAGGTCCTTTAGCTAGTTGTATAAAAAAATTTCATTCACTCTTAGTCATAGGCAATGACTTAAATACAGGCCACAATACTAAAAAGAAAAAGCCTCAGATATATACTTTCATTAATTATTTATAAGCATATTAATAATCTCTTTTTAAATTATAAAATCGTTTTAGAGGCCCCGAATTCATGTTTTGCCAATGATCCTGGAGGGCAAAATGTGCCACTGCTTCACTTAGATTATCAAATCTTGAAGTAGGGTATTAGTTTATAATAATATACCTATATATTGTTGAATCTTTTTAGAGTTTCATTCTGAAATAGGAAAAAATTTGAGAATTTCAGCTAGATATCTTCAATATTGGGATACCATCTAAATAAAAATCAATAGATATACATAAAACAATGTCACCAAACTGAATGACACTATGAGCATTGTATCATTGTATGTGAGAACTTTACGAAGCACATAAAAGATGCAAATTTTAGTTCTATATCTTCATAATTAAATGAACACAAGAACCATATAAATACTAGTATAGTGGAACTTTCTGATCTCATATTTATTTATTCATGCGTTACAATTATCAGACCAAACGCTATAATGCTCTTCCTATACTAAAGGAGTGTGAAGTATATAAGGAGAAATAAGAAAAATATCAGTTAGCAAAGACAAAAAAGCACAAAATGCTACATAAAGTACTGAGTATATTCGCAAAATACTAGACGAGACGAGACGAGACGCGACGAGCCTAGACAAGACAAGACAACACAAGACAACACAAGACAACACAAGACAAGAAGATACTAAATGTTGCTGACGGTTATAATGCTGACAATGATAATGATGATGAAGATGAAGATGAAGATGATGAAGCAGCATGCGGGAGTTATGTATCATAGTAAACGTAATAACATGAAAAAGATAATAAAGTAAGAAAGATATTTATTCAGGCCGTTGATATTTATGAGACAGAAAAAATGAGTGACGCTAGGGACAATGGAGGCAATTGAAAGAAGCTTCTGACGCAAACACAAAAACAGACGTCATATCATATTTGAGGAATCAGATAGAAATACAAAATACGTAGATACGTACATAGATGCAATACTTCATGCTGCTTTTACTGCTGCTACCTATGCATGCCTTCATAAAATTCTACAAGTATCTCTGCGTATATGCATGTATAAGTATGTGTCTATAAGCATGTGTTGAGTGCTTTTGACTTTGTATCTTGGTAGTGATTCTGTTGTTGTTGCTGTTGATGTTACAGCTGCTCTTGCCGTACACCAATCGTTCTATCTCTCTGCATCTGTACTCAAGTGATTTTGATAAATAAGAATTGCATGCAAAAAGTAAATACCGAAACGAATGATTCAACAAAAAATCGTAAGCAAAAAAAAAAAAAAAAAACAATTCAAGAATGAAAAACAAAACAAAAATAATAATATGTAATAACAATAAGAATACATGAAAACGAAATACAAAGAACGAAAGAGTTTAACTGAATGTGTAGAACGAAGATACGAAGATACAAAAATGAAGCAAAGACACCATTCTAAGTTTGAAAAAGAATAAGAATAAGTATCTATAAGCATCTCTTGAAGCACCAAAGTCTCGTCAGCACTCAGAGTATTGATGACGTAAAAAAAAACATATAAAACAAACGTATATATAAAAAAAAAAGGTACAAGAAAATGTATCTTATACTTAGTAGTATAATCAACGAACCAAGCCATTGCACAATTCATGTATGTATGTACGTATGTATGTATGCATGTATATATGTATGTATGTATGTTACTTAAAGGTAAATATGCAAGTAAGCTATGTCAAGATATTATGGTATTGTATTGCATTTCAGGAGTCTTCTTACAGTTAGTTATTGTAAATAATATACAAACGTCGTAAAGGTACTAAGACACTTGAGTATAACCGCAAAGAAAACTTCAAATACTAAGTAAAATAAGTAATAAGTACGAGTTATTAATCTGCATCAGTGAAATCATAAACGGAAATCTTTTTTTAGCTAAATTTTTGTGACATTAGACAGACTTAGCATACACCGAACGACTGACTGATTGATTATTATCCATGAAAATAAGATATTTAATTTAGATTGTAACAATTATAAAATAAAATAATCTACCATGTCCAACCATACCATGCCACAGACCCCAACAACAGGATTACTTCAAGTGAAAAACTTTTTAGATTTATAAAATATTTTGTTCTTATTTTTATTTAATATTTAATATCCCGATTGGTTATGTATGTATCTGATTTCTTATAAACTGAAAAGACACAACACTAACGACATATTTTAACAATGAAAGGAGGGATTATACTAGGGAAATGTCGAACATTTGCGAATGGTCAGTTTTTTTTTTATAATGGTATGTACGAGATACCGCAACATTTCTATCAACAACCATAACCAAACATTACTTGTTAATTTTGTATAAAAACCAGAAAGAAGCTTATCATCGACTATGCCGAAGATATACTACTCTTCACGCATTCCTTAGATAACGTTTTTTTTTTATGGGAGCTATGTGATTCAGTAATCCTAGGATCTTGAAATTTACATGGTTGATGAATATAAATCAGAAACCAATTGTATCCAAATGTACAAAAAACAAAAAATTCTAATAAGAACATGAATTTGACTAGGGGGTTTCTATAGGTGAGACCCGTCCTAGTGGTCCGATTCAGTTGATTCCGACAAATGTGTTGCGTATGGTAAAAAGAAAGCTTCGTACAAAAGCTCTCAGCTTTCTAGCTCAAAAACTGAGTGACTAGTTTTGATACATACAGACAGACAGACAGACAGACAGACGGACAAAGCTATATCAACTCGTCTCGTCACACTAATCAAGAATATATATACTTTATGGGGTCTACGATGTGTCCTTCTGTGCATTACAAATTTCATGACAAACTTATAATAGTAATGACGTAAAGAGTATAGAAATGTTAAGCAACACACTTCACTTCACTTCATTTCAACCCGCGACACGCATTGCTTAATTTTTGTGATCGTAAAACATGAGCTTAATAGCATAGCACAGCGCACCACAGTTTTTGTGAACATTGCTGTGAAAACTGCGAGTAGTGCATATTGGCGCACACGTTCCCTTTAATTTTTTACCATTATTTTATTTTTATTACCTGTCGTTAAAGCGGCAATTGTATTACACACACCGTAAAGTTTTAACTACCCGAAAACCTTAAAAATGAACTAAGTTAGACCCACTGGTCTGCTTCTATTTAAGCGGCTACTTTTTGTCAAAACTTTATATGAAATCTCAGTTATTTCTACGTTGAAATGGCGCTCTAAGGTTTTCTGATATCTACCATTAACAATTTGCTCCTGTATCATAGTTATACCAAGGTCTTTATCTATATCGTAATTATGTAGTTGTACATAACCTCAGTCCGCATTTACAATTGTTGGAAACATTTTAAATTATTGTCTCTGAATAATATTTATATTCGATTTCTTTGCAGTACCCCATAGTTGAATTCCGTACGTCCATATAGGCTTATTTGCACTTTTGTGTAGTATTAGTTTCCCATTATTTGACATTTTTGATTGTCTGTTAAAAAGTGAGTATAGCCGCTTGAATTTCAATACCAGTTGGTCTTTCTTCTTTTGTATGTTATATTTCCAAGTCAGTTTACTGTCAGTATGTATGCCCAGGTAGTTTAAAACATTACTTAATGGAATGTCAGTACCTTTTACTTGTAGTTATCTTTAGTGATAAGTTGTCACTCTCGTATATATCACTTGTGTAGTTTTCAATTCATGAACTTTATTTTTCTATTTATATAGCCAAGCATCATGTTTCTTCCAGTTTAATTGGTGCCACAGCCAAGTTTTTATGCAAGTACATTAATATTGTATCGATTTGTCTCCTGGAGTTGGGATGTCTGATGTAGGCCCAAGCATGCTTCCCTGTGGGACCCTGCTTTTATCTATCTTAATGTTGATGATTCGTTTTTATAGTACTTTCAAGGTAGCTTTGATGATTTCGCAAAGGACACTTAATAGTACGGTCTTCATTTTTCTAACAGCGTTCGAATGCCAGACGTTGTCGGAGTCTTTTTCTATGTCCAGAAAAAGACCTCCACAGTACTTTAATTCCTCAAAAACCCTTAAAATTTTGTGTGTTACTCTATGGACTTGTTTAATTTTGGAGTGACTTTGTTTAAGCCCGAATTGATGGTTAGATATGATTCTGTTCACGTCCAGTATTGGTTGATTTGTGTCAAGTAAAAGTTTTTTAATTACTATAATAATGAGGGCAGTAGAATGATTGATTTGTACGATGACATCTTGGTAGGTTCTTTATCCAATTTATAATTTCACTTTCAACACTGTTAAATCTTGATTCATCTGTCTGGATAAGAGACTCATTAAATTTGTTGAGAGACTATTAAATCTTTGATATCTATCAAACGTACTACACCTAAAGTGAGATATAAAGGGTGATATCGTTTCAGTTTTCTCATATTGTTGTTGTTGTTTTTAGAGAATGATAACTAGTACGGTACTTTAATCTTTTAAACTTTGAAAATATGTAGTTTTCATTATATCCAAATATTTATTTTTTCACTGATGCTATATGAAGAACTCGATGAAATACTGAATGAAGCTCGGAAATGTTTTCGCAGGAGTGTGGATCTGTACATTATTTTACTACTGAATTCAGGTGTTATGCCACAAAATTGGATTCCATATGTCCACTCTGATTTTATGATTGCCTTATGGTGAAGACGTAACCATAGAAAACTTATTAATCAAAAGTCGATATTATGCTTTTAACCCTAAGAAATGTTCAAATCGGAATAATTTGACTATTATCAAACTCCCATATTCATCAAATTTTAAATTTTTATTTATAAGATTTTTCTGGTGTCATATAATCTTCGAAGGAACTAAAGTCTACTTCATAGCCTTTATTGGGCAAGGTTCACAGGCTCTCTGATGACTGCCGACATTGACTTTGACTTGTAATGGTTCATCGATCGTTACGTATCGGTGGAAATAGTTTTGTTTTGATATCACTAAAATTGCTCCTATTTGGGATTATCGCTCGGAATCATCAACTCGGAATCATCAACTTGTTTAGAGTGTCAGCTTTCTGCTGCAACTTCACTTTAAGGTTTGTCATAACGTTATTATAGACTTTTTTGATATTTTCCGCCACCACTTTTGGACGACCAGATCATGGCGCATCTTCGATGTTTATACGTTTACATTTAACAAACCACTGAATAATGATCGATTTGCCTGGTACAGAGTCCAGATAACACTTATCAAGCTATGCTATGGATTTTTCCCATCAAAAGTAAATTAATGAAATTTTTTTTTATCCATTATTTTGAAAAGAAGAAAAGTTGCTTCATCAAAAAACATCTGTAAGTTTTAAAATAAAAACCAGATTTTTATACATTTTTTACATCTACCTTTTGAAGGTTAGAACTTACTAAAAAAAAAAAAACAAAAAAAAAAAAAATATTCTGTAGTTGTGTACTTGAACTAATCAACCAATGGGATATATTATTACCCTTAGGATTTCAAATCAAATAGTTCCTTTTCTTTTTGATTTTGTTAGAACTGACCATTAGGTCATTGCCTCTTTATACGTCATTATTTTTAAGGATTTCATCGTTTCTTTTAAGCATACATATGATAAGTCTTTATAATTATATTTTATTCTTATTATATGCTCATACAATGTATATTGGATTATTGGAAATAATAACGTTTTGTTTTTGCAATTCTGCTTGGAAAGTTGTCGCTTAAACTTTGAAGCGTTGTCTTGTTGAAATTTCCAGCAAAGGGGCATATTTTCTCCAGCATATGGTAGCAACACTGTATTCAACAGGTCCATGTATATGAATATATACATGTTGCTAACAATCCGATATATTTTGCCACAAAAAGTAGCACCACTGCACTATATTGCCACCACCAGCATGCTTCACTCCTTGTTATAAGCCTTATATGGAAAATTTGCCTTTTGAATGACTCACATTATTTGCTGCATCATTTTCAAACAAAATTCATTTTCAAATAAAATTCATTTTCAAACAAAATTCATTTTCATTTTATCACTCTAAAGAATGTTACACCATTTCTTTTTCACCTTCTTTTCCATATCAGGTCTTAGATATGTTTAAAGTCAAATTTTGTCCTTATCTTTAAATTTTAGGATTACCTAAGCAAAAGAACTCTTGGGCCATTCTACTTGGTAAGTAATTTTGTTCTTAATAAACATCGTCATCATACAATATTCTAAATTATGCGTTTGCTGCTTTGTCAAGAACGCAATTAAACAAAGTCTATCGATTACATTAGAGAATTTTTTGAAGCCCCTCAATAATTATGCATACTTATCTGCTCAATTTTAATGTTTGCACATATTTCTTTATCCAATAGTGTTTATTGTATTTATTAATGATAAAAGTATAGAAAAATAAATTGATCTAAAATAGAATAGTAAATGGTAAATTGTTTTCTTCTTCTACAATATAGTAGTATTAGTTTTGCATGAAAACTACAATAGCATATCCACCACCTTCTTATAAGATGATTTAGGTTAATAGATAGATAATAATGAATAGTCAGAATCATTAATTATCTTTTGTTTTTAGGTTAATATATATAGCATAGATACATGCATACATATACTACATAGAATATTTTTAATGAACTTAATAAAAATAACTAGGACGGACAAATGAATTTAAAATTCATTTGGATTTTGTTTCCAAGATTCATTCATTTAATCAATTTAATTTTATTTAATATATTAAGAGAGAATGTTACAAATGTTCCTAATACAATGTATCTATCTAATATTAAAGAACTTTAAACAATAATGAAATGAACTTCTATGTATATATATATTTTATGTAGATACATATGGTATGTACCTATTCTAGCATGGAAATGGGAAATAAAATTTGAGGTTACACAATTCGTTTTGTCATTTGCTAAATATACGTATATGTATGTATATGTACTTATGTATATGATATTAAAACTTTATTATTCTATGTATTTATTTTTTTATTTTAAACACAGTACAGAATTTGTGAAATAATCACTCGTGTGTAGGTACATATTCATACAAACATAAATATTTCATTCAAAAATTTCATTGTTCACTCGTTTGTTGATTTGTTTGTTACCATGCGTTTGTGTATTACAATATCTGTAAGTTTGTAAATAGTATGTGCGAATCTGTATGTGTATATTGTATGTCTTCATGTACCATATACATAGTAGTAGTAGTAGTAGAAGTAGTAGTAGTAGTAGTAGTACTAGTAGTAGTAGACATTATACTCACAGCATTGTAGGTATGACCCCAAACCATGCCAAACCAAAACGAACTAAACTGAACTGAACTGAACTGAACCAATCTGAAGCACAGCATACAACAAATCTTGCTAACATACTAGTACTATTATACTAAGGCGTTGACTTCAAAAACCACAGCAGCAACTTCCCCAAACATCACATCGCTGCTGTCGTTCGTTGTCCAGATCGATATGTAGTATCTACATACGTACACATCTATCTATCTACCTACCTAAACTCATATGTATACACATATATATACACACACACACACACAGACACATAGATATTACTGCTACAATATATCAATGTATCTCAGCAAGTTTAGGCACCGAGTGTGTGATTATGTGATTGTGTATGCGAGCAAATGTATCTGTATTTATGTACAATATAAAGAAGAGATAGTATGCCAAATAAAATAAACTTGCGTTACCGGATTTGGTATTATGGCTGCTGTTGTAGTATTCTACCTTCCTTTGCTGCAACTCAACTGAACTCAAATGAATTGAACTCAACTCAGCTTAACTCTATACACAATCCAACCCAACTGAACTGAACTGAACTGAACTGAACTGAACTGAACTCTACTTTCTTAGTAACTTTTTCTTCAGATATTTTTTCGTTGATATTATTCTCCTTATTTTCTTGTTTATCTTTTCTTTTTTTTTTTTGTTCACACACTCAAATCATTGATTTTGTACTATAAGTTTCGATTTAAATTCTTCAATTTGACAATGTCTATTATTCTATTTAGTTATAGTTGATTATGTATGAGAGCATCTCTTATGGATCAATGGATAGATCCAATCGAACAGTTGGGTTTGGGTTTTTTTTTTTGGTTTTTGTAAACTTCAATTGAATAATAAAGTAAAGTTTGTTGTGCTCTCTCTCTCTCTCTCTCTCTCTCCATCTCTGTTTCTTTGTCTTAGATATGGATAAAATTAATTTCTTGTGTCATTTTCATTCATAAAAAATCAGAAAACAAGTATCTTTTTTAGTATCTACATATGAACATATATAAATGTGTATGTAGTATAACTTTCTCTTGATACTGAAAATATTAAATGGAATTCTTTGCATCACCTAATCCCCCCAGGCACCCAGAGAAACAAAAAAAAAAACCAAAAAAAAAAAACACAAACACAACAACATGACAAGTGATAATAAATTAAATATTGGCGTAACACATTTGAATCTCAATATAAACAATTTAATTTCCATATTCAAATGCTTAGACATTTTTTCATTATTTTTATTGATATTAGGGTTACATTGGACTATGAATCTAATAAATTTTTTAGTTTAAATACAAATTGCATCATGTGTTAGTGATTCTTAATCTTATGTAATGCTTCAATCCTCTCTAAAATAAAGGATTTGTTGTAGTTTACAATACATATTTGCTATGATTCCTATAAACTTAAATATTCCAGATAGATCACTTCTTTAAAAGTCAATAGTCAATAGTTCTCTGGGAATAACATTATTTATTATATTATGCATGGAAAAAAAATGTTTTTGGTAAAAGATTAAAAAGTTTTTGGATGCAAAGTTGAATGACAATGATGAGTTTCGCTTGGTCCTTGGACTACAATTTCAGAAATACTGATACAATATATGGTATCTTATATCTGCTTGTCACATACATTTGCAAAATCATAATATACCATTTTTCATTTTGCCCAGATATCCAATCCAATAAGAAAGGTTCAGGGTACTCACTCGTATATAAAAAAAAAAAAAGAAAAAAAAAACACGCTAAATACCAGAAAACCAAACTGGCCAAACTTGTATATCTAAGAAACAATTGGAACAACAACGGCAACGACAACAAGATACAATACACAACGACGAAGTTGAAGTTGAAATTTTAAAGAAAAAGCTAAAAAAAAAAAGACCAAACCAAACCAAACCAAACCAAAAGAAAAGAAAAATGTATTTGAACATGCCACACAACATTCCAAAGCCCCGACAAACGACTGAATTGTTGATAGCGGCAAACACAGCTGGCCAAAATAATAATAATAATAATAAGATACAACAACAAATGATGCCAAAAAGAAAAAAAAAGAAAAAGAAAAAGAAAAACATTATAAATATGTTAATGTACTAAGCGAGTTTGCAAGTAAATGGAAAAGTAATCATGCATCATGAGAGAGAGAGAGAGAGAGAGAGAGAGAGAGAGAGAGAGATAGAGACAGAGAGAAGAAGTAATGGAGGAGTAATGTGTGTCGTCGTCGTCGATCAACAGAGATACAAACCAACCAAACA
Source organism: Amiota albilabris (assembly GCA_037040105.1). NCBI lineage: Eukaryota > Metazoa > Arthropoda > Insecta > Diptera > Drosophilidae > Amiota > Amiota albilabris. The sequence goes on from JBANCV010000061.1 coordinate 72,660, forward strand.
AGCAACCAACAAACCTAGAAGGTGAAGCTCAATTTAAGCCAAGCTTAAAGTATTTACAAAAACAAATGTGATATTAGCTTAAAAAAAAAAACTTCAAAAATGAAAAAAATAAACCAAGAGAAACTTTTACAAAGAGCAATAAAAAGAGAGAAATACACCGTAAATATAAACAAGTTGGCTTGTTATAGTCGGTCATCGGTGGGCCCAACTATCGAATACCCTGTAGTCTACACACATCAAGATTAAGGAGAAGAAATATATATTTATATAAGAAAAAAAAACCCTGAAACATTTGATGGTATATAATGTAAAAGTACACAGAATGCTTCTAGAATTCTGGGATTTCAAAATCAATTTTATCACAATATAATATCATACATCCTGACCTTGTATAAAGAGAAGACGCCACCAAATACCAATCTTTAAATGATACTGTTTCAATGAAAATCATGATAATTCTTAGATTAGATCGTACATTACGGTGATTAAAGTAGATTAAATCAGGTTTTTTCATTGAAAAAATATAGTATTAGCTGGTCTTACAAGCTTCAATCACACTGAGCTTTCTGGTGGTTCGAAGTTGTCAGTTGTTCCAGAATTTTCTATATATATATACTTATAAAAGAAAGTCGTGTGTGTTACACCATTTATAACTTACGAACGGCTGAATAGGGATTTATGGTTTTTGGCACTAAATTGAAAAAGTCCATGCTGTTGACTAGAAATTGGTGGATATAGTTTGCCATATAAAGCATAGGGACAAATTTCAAAATCAATTAACTCGCCTTTGTCGAATAACCCTTCTAAATAAAAATGATTTTGACATTTCATATCAATTTGTCTGATCTCATTGGATCTGCCTGGCTTGTCACCGTGTTATTTACAACTGAAGGTTACCTTGGCTATCATCATGCTCCGAAATCTTAACCAAACAAAACTATGCAATGGAATGCGTTTTATAGTGATAAAACTCATGGGCAATAGTCAGATGAAAATTCGAAGGTGAGGAAGTTTTTATTCCGAGAATTTCTCTGATCCTAACCGATTTGCCATTCGAGTTTAATACTGACAACAAAACCAAAAATATTGTATATCACAATAAAGGGAAGGCGGCCTACTAGTATATAATAAAACCTATAGAACATACAAAGCCAACATAAGGGCATCTTTGGCGACTTGCGGTTCAGGGTCTATATTGTTTTTATAAACAAAAATTTCGATAAACTCTGTTTATGATGAACCAGATAAAAACTGGTTTGAAATATAATAAGGTGACCACATAATTTACTCTAATATGTCGAAGATTTGGTCTAGTATGGCCAAGTTTCGGAAAATTTAAATATGGTTGAATAAATACACACATATATAAAAGTTGACAATTATAACAAATATGGCCAACATTTGATGCCCTAAATACTTATGATTCCGAAACTGGACCACAATTTTAATAAAATATGCAAAATTCTATTAGTTTTTTTATAAATACTGACGTCTTCTGGATGGTTCGAGAAAAGACTATCCGATTGATATTAAGAGGATTGAGGAAGTATGTGAGTAAAATGTTGGTGGTACATACCAACTTTAACTTTTAACTCTCTGAAAATGATATATGATAAGAACAACATTATGTCTCAGAACCAACAAAGTTTTCAGCCTTTTAGCTGCTATAATTATGTCTTTTAACTGGGTGGGCCATGGTTATTTTTCAGATCTCAAAAATTATTGTTACCCAAATTGTTTAATACAATAGTATATATATCTAACAAGTCTCAAAAGTTTTCAAGCTTATTAAAGCTTCCGTGAAATAGGCGCTCTAACAGATTTAACGTTCATTTTCTTTGTTTTTCTGAAGAAGATTGTATTGTAAAACTATGTATATTCATTCATTCAATAGATTGTAATTGCGATATACGAGTATTGTTTTCCCATTACTTAACACATATTGTATTTGCATATATTGTATATAATGTAATATTCTCAGTACAGAATACAATATGTAAGTAAATAGTTTAAATAATAAACATTGTACCTATATATATAAAAATGTTAAAAAAAAAAGCGCAATTTGTTCGCAATTGTCGTCGTCGGTGATTGAATTTTGACCAAAATATTTGCATTGAAATTATGAAAGACATCACAAAGAGACAGTAGAAGTAGGGTCAGAAATTAATAAAACCATACATCATAGATTGATATACATATATTACCATATGAAAGTACATTCATATTATTGTATGTAAGGCATTGGGTAAGAATTTATAAAATATTGTTGTCGCAAAATTATATTAAATTTATTTTTGTATCAATCTATAGTATCATTCAAACCAGAACAAAAGAATTTTAAACTTCCCATAGGTAAACAAATATGCAAAACCAGAACTTCGATTCATTCATCGTTTAATCAGAAATAAGATTTATAAAGTTTCGCCCCCTTTTATATTTAATTACCAGTACCAAATTTATTTGCAGAAATGTTGATTTAAAAGTATTTTATTTTATTTTGTTTGACCCAAAATTTATATTAACACATATTTCACTCCTGGCAAATGGTTTAATTAATTAGATTATTTATCTAAACATTTTTATACTAAAGAACCAGAAGGAAGAGTATGTTTGACTATGCTGAAGATGAAATACTCATATGAATCAAACTCTTCCATTTTTCAAATTTCAGTTCATAGCACAAGAAACTCAAAAGTTTTTCCAATAAGAACATGAAATTGAGTAGATTGATTGTATGGGGGTACCCCTCCCTGAGCTCGTTACGTTAAATGTACGGCGCATGGTAAAAGGAAACCTATGTAGTTTGCAAACATACAGGCGGACAGACGGAATCATCAAGACTATATACACTTTATTGGGTCTACGATGTCTCCTTGTGTGCATTACAAACTTCATGACACACTTATGATATTATTCACTCCCATGAAGAGTATAAAACCGGCAAACATACAATTGGTCGGTCATGTCTTTTGTGTCTCCCTATGCGACAAACCTTAGCACAAAGCTAATCTACCATTCTCCTTTGAAAGGGCATACGAATGAGTACAAAACGAATGAATTTATTAAGGGGCGTATGATTTTTTTGTTTTTTATTTTCAGTTTATCTGTTTTTTTGTTTTCAAAACAGACACGAAAAATGCGCATGGCTTGCATTTAAAAACAAATATTTTGTTGTTTTTTTTTTTTTTTTTTTTTTTTTTTCTCTTAATTTGACTATTTCTTTTATATTTTATTTTACTTATTTATTTATTTATTTTTTTTTTTTTGTGAAAAGAGAAACACTACCATATTACATATGCAGCTGCATTAAAAGTATGCACAGCAACAACAAAAATTGATTAAAATTAACCAAAAGATAAAGCAAAAAAAAAAAAACAAAATTATATTTACAAAATTCAGTTCAGTTCCGTTTCATTGAGGATAATGAATATTTCAAATTAATAATTGATGCACAATTAATTTGTTGAATTATAAATGATATATTCAAATATACAGACAATAAACTTAAATACAATTAGTAGAGTTTAGGGAGGAGATAAGAAGAAGGAGATAAGAAGATACAATTGAAGTTTTGTGTTCTAGAAGGAATCGAACAAATTTGGTCAAAATTATTGATATTAAACCTTGGAACAATGTGAAAAAATTCTATTTTTGAAATAATCAAATTGGTGTTTTTCAGCTTATTTGTTCAGTTTATTTATTAAGAATTCCAATCCGGCGTTAAATGAATATTTAAGGGATACATTTGATGATAATGATAATGACAAAACGATACTTAACTAAACCAGAAACAATAAGTTAGATGATTTATTTATGCCTGAAGGGTGGAGCCTTTTTAACATTCTCGGGCAATCCTTTTCATTCAATAGTAAAAGGATTGTCTTTTTAATGACTGGTATGACGATTAATTCGTTCGTTTGGGGCACCCGTTATGTTCAGAAGAGCTTTACTCTACATAGCCTAAACTAGATTAACCGTAGATTTAGCCTGAAGTCTCAAAACCTGAATGTCATATGTGTAGGATGGTGTAACTATTAACCTTATATAGAGTAACCTTAGCATCCAGATCGAGAGTGCTACTTTTAACATGTCACTCGGCAAACTGTTCAGAGAAAAAGGAGGACAATAGTTAATATTGATGTTCCATCGCTTTGACCAAGTTTCCAATTCGCCAAGGGCTCTTTGAGTAGCGGCAGGAGCTAGATTGCTCGGTAAAATAACTATGTCATCAGGATAAGTGGCAGCTAAAGTAATCTAATCGGTTAACGTTGACATACGCATAACTAATACAAGATGGGCCCTAACATTACAACGAATAATGAAGTTTTGTGGATATTATTATTATTTCGTAAGGAAAGGGGCGAAAAACATTCCATTGAAAGTTAAAATCCCTAACCTGGGCATTAAAACTAAAGCTAAAACTGAGGATCCACACTTGATAAAGCTAGCTGAAGTGCTAATCTATGAAGCACACAAAGCCACTAAGATTGTGGTATACATACTTCATTTCTTATACTCATCGCGCAGTGAAGAGCATATTAAGTTTTTCTTGTCATATAAGACAGAAGAAGACTCTATACAGTATGTCCGTCTGTCCATCTGTATGTACCTCAATTTGTGATTGCTTAAACTATGGACGAAGTGTTCTTTTCAGCATACGCAGCACATTTTCGGATTCATCCGAATCGGCCTTCTAAAATGTTTGCTAAATGGCAGGGTTTTTGGGCATGCTGTACTTGAATTAAGTTATGTTCTTCATTTGCGAAACTACATGTATGGCGAAGAAGGTCACCAATCCAAAAACTGTTTAGAGTTCAAATTGGTATTACATCGATTACGAAGTTTGACCTTTATGGGAGTATCGTGATGGCTGTTGTTACCCAAATGTAGATAGCGTATGAACTCGGCATGGAGTGTGTGCTCTAACTCATATCGTAGCTGATGTTTAAGAAAGGCCTCAACTCCAGACCAAGGAGTGAGTGATACGACCAAAATTAGTATGACTAGAATTTGGTAACTGCGGATATATATTCAAGGGGACGTTGTTTGATGGGTATCAAACATTGTGTTCGCACTGTGATATTAAGCCTCTATGACAGGTGTTTACGTTAAACAATATCAAGTTTTATTTAGGTATTGCAGTTGTCAGGCATAGAAATGTCGTGGGTGTACATGTTGTAGATTGTGGAATGCCGGAAATGATCCAATTTTTATTGAACTTAACATCATACATCTCAACACAAAAGAATCTATCAATTAAAAAACTGCAGATGATTTTTGTAAGGCACAATTATTATTATTAGCTAAGTTTTATATGATTCATTTGTGAAATAGAGACTTTGTTTAGAAAAATTCATAAAATTCTACAATATATTTGGCCAACCGAAGGGGTAAATAGTTTAGACGGATCAGAAATTATTTCTCAATAAAGAAATATTAATTTTTAGATCTACAATTTTGGAATTATTCAACTTTAATGAAGCATAAAGCAATCCTAATCACAAGAAGATAAGCCAAGGTTTAGGTGAGAAAGAACTTCCCATCCATTAGTATTGAACAAGATTTTAAATACTCGCGCAGCATGTGTCCGACTATTCTTGTGACAAAGCTTGACATCTCGTTTAAGATATCTCAATATCCTTTGTTCATTACAGCTTCCCAATGATGTTTTCATCATACCTTCTAATGATATCAAAAACACACAGCATATCCTTCGAACAATGGGTATTCAATTACGGAGTGGATTTTGCTAGTTGCTCAATATAAAATAAATACTATACCAAAAAGCATTAATATTGCATGATAGTTTAAAATGACCATAAAAAAGTTTTAACCTTGTTCAATGAGAGTTAGTGCTACTAATAACATATGTTGATTAAAACATCCTATGCAGTAATTACCATGAGGTATATAAATTATAAGAACTTAGTTATAAAATTTATTATTTCTTATTATTTAATTGCACTTATGAGAATTTCAACAAATGTGTATGGAGAAGCTTCAAACATTTACCCCATATAATGTAAAGTAATCCATTGCAGTCTTTCTATTTTGTCATCAGTAAAAAGGGCGATTAGACTCTGACAGTTATATAAAATATTAATGAAATAAATGGTGTGCCACTGGCGAATGCCGTACATATTGTCAATCGCTTGAGCTTAGTAGTTTCAAAGGACTTCCTGGGACCATATTGTGCTACATCGGACCTGCCTGACTTAAACTAATTTAAGTATCTTGCTATATTGATTATTATATCAGATTGGATCATATGCATAAAACATACATACATATTTTACATACTTTGCGAAATTGTAATAGTCAATTGAATTAAATTATTATATTATTATACTTTTGATGTTGTTGTATTTTTTATTAAATAAAGAAAAGAAAAAACTGAAAAGTCAGCATAAATTTTCATGCTTATTATTGCATAAAATATTTAATTTGACAATAAGTTAAAGTATTTATAATTGTGTAAGTCCATGTTGGGATTTTCCCAATAAGAAATGAAATTGACACCAAAAAAAAAAAAAAAATCAAAAACCAAACGTTATGACTCAAATATTGTATGGTATATACATTGTTACCAATATGGTAATAACTATATTTACTTGTAATAACTATATTTACTCGTACTATATACAATTCCAGAGTAAGAAAATCTAAGAAAACAACAAACTAGAAAACCAAGGAAGGAAACAACCAACCAACTGAAAGAGTTAATTAGACTAAAATATTGTATATTTCTCTTCCGCCTACTCCTCCACCTAGGTAGAGAAGAAAGTAAGAACTTTGAAAGACTTTGTGAACAATGTTTTTAATAACATTGAACGCGTTGTGGAAATTGAAAATTCTTATTGGCTTTATGACTTTGCAAAGTCAGAAATATATTACAAAGAGAAACATACCCAACCCAAATCAGGCACCTTCATACATACACATGAGAATCATTACTTGGGTACATGAAACACCTACACATATACAATATATGGTAAACGTGTGTACAGTAATCCAATTACTATATAGGCAACCAATCGTTTTCTTTTCATTTTTGCATAAATAAAAAGTAAACTAAATTATTACAACTTGAATGACTTAAACTGAATTAAACTGAATTGAACTGAGTTGAACTGAAGAGAGAAGAGAAGAGAAAAGAACTAATCAAACTTATATACTAAACAAACTAAATTAATTTCGCTTCATTGAATTATACAGACTACATAAAATATACAAACCTTCAACAATACATTTTTCGGTATATTTTAAGTTCATTGTCATTTTCTATTGATTTCATAAAAAAAAAAAAGGTAAAGAGATAAAGATCCGCTCAGGCTTTAATGTGAATTTGATAAGAGATCTATTTCTTCCAGTAATCTTATAACTAAACTATAATTTAAGAAAGAACATAGAATACTCAGTTAAACGAACCTTCCATCATCGCTTTTGATTTCTTGTCACGCTTATTATTTCTATATAATATATCATACTAATCGTTTAAAGGTCTAAATTTCATGATTCTATACAATCCAAAACCAGACTGATAATTGTTATTTTCACTAGTATAATAGGTGAGTATAAAAACCCTAAATATTGAAAGTAAACTTTAGTTTTGTAGGATTGATGAAAGGATTTCTTGTCGAAATCCTAATCCTGTTTTTATATATACAAATGAAAATTCTTTACAATTTATTATGATTCTTTCGTGTAAGAAAATTAATTTTTATAAATTTATAATTTCATTACAAAAATTAAATAATCCAAACCTTTAATTAATTATATTAGATTGTATTGGAAATGGCTGAAATCATACCCACTTCCTCATTGCCTCGGCGGCAGTGTGATACATTGAAATATACCCTGTAATTACAAATGCTTTGAGTGTTTGATATTCATTAAGAATTCCTGAAACACTCGTATTACTTATTATATCAAGGGGGCGTTGTTTCAACCTTATCAAATGTTTTAAGCTTTAGAAAAACACCAATCAATGACAAAGTTAATGGTATGTTTTTCTTTTTTGTTTTTTTCTTTTTAATTAGATATAAAATAAATTTTATTGTTGGTTCTTGCTTGAATGTACATACAGACATACAGACATACATACTAGTTGTGAAATGATGATTCTTTTTTGCAATGGAGTTTTCTTGGAATGGATTTTATTCGAAAGAGTTTTTAACAATTAACATTTGTATTGAAGAATATCATTGCATTTAGTAAACAATCAAACAAATTTTGACTGTACTACTATTCTTAGGTTGTTTGTACAAATATAAGCTAAGAAACAAATCATAATGGTATCTGCGTGGATGGAAAAATCAAGAAAACTACTTGATCTATGGGGTGTTCAAACAAATATTTGTATATGCTTATCAAAATTATAACAAACCCAGCAAAATTGCAATACTTATTCTTTATTGTAACGGATTTAGGAATAACTTTAGATGTCATCTGAAAGAATGCGATGTAACGACACCTTTACATACCGAAATGCAATTCTTTGTGGTTACCCAAATTTTTAGAAAAGTATTCATTTTTTTAATGAATGTAAAAGTTTAAAGTTTTATATTCATATAGAGATTTTTTTAAATATTTAGAGTTTTTTCATTTTGGGATCGAAACTTTTTGTAAAGTAAGTCTTAGTATGTACTCCTCATTAAGAAGTGAAACAAAATGGATTATTTTGACCTTAAACCAAAATTTTGCTAAATGGGGCTTGAAACATTCCTTTGTTGAGAAAAAAAATTTCTCTAAGAATCTAAAATCTGCTAAGAAACATGGCCTTTGGGTAGGATAAGATTGGGTGGGAAAAAATGGGCCAATATTTTCAGGGGCGACAAATAAATATAAAAAAAAATATAAAAATTTTTTTTTTGGGATTTACTATGATAGAAATGTAAGACATTCCAAGTTCCATTTACGAAACAACTTGTTCTGATATTATTATGGATTGTTCCTGTTATTCTTGGCTATCTGCAGGGTCTCCTATGCTGATAGGGTCGAAGGCTTCTGAATGATATCACCAATGTGGCAAGCAGCCCATCTATGGTATCTTATCCTATCCTCTCCTATTTTATCCTATCCAATCCTATCCTATGATATCCCATTCTATCCTATATATCATATGCTATCATTTGCCATCCTCTGCTATCTTATTCTATCCTAATGTCCTATCCTATGCAATCCTATGCTTGCCTATCCTATTCTATACCATTATGGATGGCATCCTATCCTATTTTCATTCTCATTACTGTGTGTTGTTGATCTTCTTCAATGTGAATTGCAATTATTTATAAATACAAAATATAAATTTTTCAATTGACTTAATCAACTAATTAAAGTAATTTTAAAACAATTTGCATGCTAAAAACACACACACACATGCAGACAATTTAAAGTAAACAGAATAGAAAAAGAAGAAGACAAACAGAATTCGTTTCAAGTAAATTTAATGATAATAAAACAATAAAGAAACCGGTTTCTTTTGAGGTCTTCAAAAATTTGTTAAATTTTATTTATTAACCTTGGAAAAGATTATAAAATTTCATATTATTTTGTCTTTTTTTTTTTTTTTTTGTACATATAAAAATAATTTGGATATACGAGTATAAAGAAGGTCTTAGAAATTAGATGAAATAAACGTTTCGATTTATGAAACATAGGTATTTAAGGCCAGTATTAATGGATATATGGGGATATTATGAACAGTTTGAATTATTTGAATTATAATTAAATTTAAATGTGTGATTTTTATCTTTAATTTTATCTATATTTGTAAAACTTGTTTTAAGTATTTTGATTGGAAAATGTGTTTCAATTCCATAAGTTTCATATTCATTTCAAATTCTCATTGGAATTAAAATGTGCAGTTATTTTTTTCGGATACTTACATGTTTCTTCATGTTATTCAATAATAATATCGATATATTTGTTTAATTTAATTATTCACCATCCAAAAAAACAATAAATATAAAACAAAACAAAAAAAAAAACACACACAAAAAATTCACTCCATGCATATGAATTTTCTATTATTTTTTATTTTTGTGTTATGCTCTCTTCCTTCTTTCTCTCTCTCTCTCTCCCTCTCACACTCTCTTTCTCATTTATTTGTACCACAATCTCTTTATTTTATCTCTTTTTTTATTTATTCTTCTTCATATTTTTATTCACTTTAGCCGCTGTTAAAATTGTTAACACAAACAAATAAACAAAAAAAAAACCACTCCAAAAATTTAAAAAAAAAAAAACCAAAATCGAAACTTTATTTATTTAACAGGCAACGGCAACAGAGCACACGCGCAACTTAAACTTGTCTATCTAAAGTATTAAGTGGTCTAACGAAACGAAACGAAACGAAAAGGAACGGGAAGATCTGAGCGATCATTATAATGAATGTGTTGTTGTTGCAGAAGAAACAACATAATATGAAACGAAGACGAAGACAACTTCGATGATACTGATGCTGATGGTAGTGTTGATGTTGGTGCCGATACTGCTGATGATGCTCATGACGACCAGGAGAAGGACCCCGAAGCTAAGGCAATTTCAAATAATAAATTTCACATACAATATTAAATCAAGTGATAGCCCGGATGAAGCTCACATGAAGCTCGAACAAAAACACAAACGAACGAACGAAACGCGACCAATGTACTACGAAATCAATTCAATATTAAAACGCAACGAACGTTTGAAGACAGTCGCCGCTTGACGACTAAATCTGCTTACAATACAAGACAAGTTATTAACTAGAGACTCTGATGATGATGTTGGTTGGTGGGAATTGGAATTGAAATTGTTGGCTTAAACATCAAGAGAGAGAGTAAAAAAGAAAAAAAAAAACAATAGAGAAGGAGAGCAAAGAATTCTTGGTCAAAGAGCGCACAAATAGCTTATAAAAGAGCGACGCTGTGACGCTTCGACACTGCGACGTATGCTTTCGTATATGCGAATGAATGTAGTAAAGCATACAAATGATAATATGAATCGGCGCATCATTAATAAAACTTAAAAAACGAATCGAATCAAAAATAAACCAACTATCAGATACCCTTCATTTGAAAAGCTTTTTCGAGAATAGACTTATGGTCGATATTTCAAAACAATACGATGACAACAATCAAGTTGTAATAGTACTTTCTGGAGTAAAAAACAAGTTAAATTAGTGCTTACACTAGACTCCTTATCCAATGAGTTCTTGTTAAAGGTTTTATAATCCACCACATAAATCTAATATCAGGGGAATCTAGTAATTAAATCAAAAATTTCTAAACAATAATAAATGCAATTAAACGATCAATGACTAATTTTGTTTTATAAGACCCCTGGGTAAAACATACATAATTTAAGAAAATTTTAACAACATCTGTCTATTTTAGAGCCCCAATCTGCTTCAAAATATAATGAATCAGCATTACTGAGTGATTTTTATTCATTTTTTCTTTTTTTATTATTGTATTTTAATTTGTATTCAATTAGTTTGGGACCGTAGAAAACATGCCTATGGTATTGATGTATTTTCATACGATGTATAGAGTCATCAATCAACATCTGTTTAGGAACTAGATTTGTTTGATGACTTTAATAATATAAATGAATATTACATATTATTTGTATTTGCATACAAGTCTCTGAAACTAAGAGGGCAATTTGGTCTGGACATACTTAGCGATCACCACGAGGAAACGCCTTCATTATTCTAGCGTTCCATCCAGAGATTTTTCTTAAACTGAAGCTGACAGTTTGGATTCATCATTTTGGCCTGATTTGCCGAAAGAGCAATGAAGAAACTACATATTTCTGGTAATGTGCTCTTACATCTGTTTTGTTTTTCAGTAGAAGGAACGAATGAAAACCCTTTGGAAATATAAAATTTGATTCAATACACATGGGTATATTTTGTAGTACCTTTTTGATTGCATGACATTAAATTGATATTGAAAAATATCAATGGTAATGAATTGATTTATTCAAATCAAGGCTTAGATTAGATTACAAAAAGCGACCGAAACCAAATTTATGTCATTCAATTTCAAAAAGTCAAAAATTTACAAATTTGAAATCAGATAAAGTCGCAAAAGCCCTTTGCTCTGCACCCCTCATATAATAATATTTATGGGGGAAAATACAGTTCAAGAGGACAATGTATTATAAAAAATAGTAATCGAGCAAACTAAATAATTTTTTATTCATTAAAATCAAAAATATTGAGAGAGATTGAATTTAGTGTCTGTTCTTGTTTAAGTCAAAACTAAACATAATTTCAGTGATTGGATTATTTGGGAACTTTATGGTATTAAGTGGTATTAAGTGGTATTAAGTGCCGCACATCAGAATAGATCGTTAATTCATTGTTTTAACAACCTGGCAGTATGTCAAGTCGATGTCCGTCCAAATATATTTGAGAAGTGTAAGAAAGCCTTTTGTTCTAGTATACTTCTGTATACATTCGAGTTAATTTTTGATATAACAAAACGCAAATCAGAAGCTTCATAATATAATACACCATTATGCCATATAAGCAAAATATGTGTGGTTTATAATACATCTATACCGCCATAACATGTACAATTCGTTTCCAAATTGCCATCAAGTTTAACATTTACCAAATTCAAATAATTATCCAATCCGGGTTCAATGCGTTCACTATGTTTTATTTATTTTTATTCAAATATACGAGTACCAGTCTCAATAGTACTTTTGATTAAAAATTTCAATTAAGTTTTGGATGGTTGAGGATTTGACTATATCAAGTAATGGTTGTTCAACTAAATGATAGGCACAGGTATTAATATCTATGGTGGCGATTGAAACAACACTAGTCATAAAATATGTGTAATATATAGTTGTAGCCGTCTGATCCATCCATGTTCAACTGCTTTTCATCAGAAAACACGACAGTATAGCACCACTTGTTCCATGCCATGTGCTCTCTGTCACTTCTAGTCTCTTCAAATGTTTGGCAGTCCAAATAATCCATTCAAGTGTATGTCATTTGCATTAACAACGCATTCTTCCATGCTTTTTCAGCAGAACATTGGGAATAAGAAGCAGTCGTATGTCTTCCAACTGCTAATATTGTTACGTATTTAGCACCTGCATTTTTATTATTAGCATAGCTTGATTTCTTTCGAAAAATATTACCAACTACATTTTGCCTCAGACAATCTTGCACTGCTTTAGGACTGATTCGACATATCCCTTTATTTGGCCTTTGGTCACTGTATGTCATAAACTTAAGTCTTTAACTTTATTCAGTGGAACCAAAATAAATAGGCATTTTGGTTTTTTTAAATAATCATTACAATATTTGTGGTTGTAATCAAGTTCTACTAGTCCAGAGGAGCCTCCAATTATCACTTATGTTAGTTTATCCTCGCATACACTGACAGAAAAACAGAAATATGTACAATAGATATACATAATATATGGGGTCTTTAATATGTTACTAACATCATGTTAAAGTGATAAAACTATTCATATTTTATGAGAAGGGTATTAAAATAAAAACAAATGACAAGAGACAACAAACGACACGCAAGCAAGCAAGCATAACATCAATAAAGAATGTTCGTACTGAGCGTAACTTAACTACAGTACAATAAATATCGTACATCGTACAAATACTACAACTACACAAGTAGAATGAACACGATCTCGTTGAACCAGAGAGGCAGTCCAAATTTCTGAAATTATAAACAAAAAAGCACAACAGCGCTTTATTATTTTTAAAATGCTTTGGCGTTTAGTAAGCTCTCGCACTCTTTCTCTTTCTCTCTCTCTCTCTCTGCATGTGTGCGTGTAGTGTTTGATTAGTTAAAACGTTTATTTTCAGGTTTTTTTTTTTGTTTTTTTTTTTTTTTCTATATCTATAAAGATCAAGGCAGTACATACAAGACCTACATACAATATACATATATGTATGTACATACTATATGATGTATAGTATACAACTTGTATGTTATATATGCAACGCTCTCATTAATCTTTTATTTAGCAACTAGCAATTTAGAGAAATTATGAAGCGGATTAATGCAGTTCTGTGATCGGAACATTGTTTACTGTACAATGACTTTTAATTTATTTAGGAAGTAGATTCTTGACCATAACCGAATCGGCATAAAAATCAATTGGAAACTTCGGAAGACAAATGGTCAAAACAACCTGATTGATGAATATCTCCAAGTACACTGTCACTGAAGTTTTAAAATGTTCTATGACTCTACCAATTTAATTCTTTTAATTGAGATATTAAAAAACACATATGTACATTATATAGGAAAATGTCTAGAACAAAAATATCATTCAAACTTCTGAACATACTACATAGTATTTTATAAAACTTATCAATACTTCACACTTAGTATTGTATAATGATTATTGATATTATCAATTTGGTTCGCTTTAAAGGAATTATCAGAAATCTCATAAATGTTTCTGTTATTTTTTTACTTGTTGTACCCATCATCATCATCATCATCAATAATTTAAAATTACAACCTCCCAATTGCATCAAAAGTTGATGTACATCTTTTATACATATATAGTACATTGGCAAACAGAAATGAGTAAATGCTTCTCATTTTACACATTTAGAAAATAAATAGAAAAAAATAGAAAATATAAAAAAAAATACCAGGTATTCCATAGTTCATAAGTAAAAGACTCCCACTATTATGTATATAGAAACAACTGTTTGGCAGATAAACTATCCTTACGATATTATATACACCATTATATATTAGTGTCCAATTTGAGAATTTCTTGGACATGGTTATCTCATGATTCAAATTACTTGAGCGTACATTCATAAGACCAAGTGATATGATTTCAATCATCTGCTCTCCAGTTTAGATTATCATCATGTCCAGTGGATTCTCAATTTCCAGGTCATGATATAATGGCAGCTACAAGGGAGCAGGGATAATTTACCTGCCTAAGAATTTTTCCCTTATATGAAAGTCGATTTGTTTTACGTGACTACCTGTCGTTGAGACTCAATATCACGGTGCCGAGCACAGGATTGTATAACGTCAATCAACGCCCCCTTGGACACATATCCGCAAGTATCAAATTCGAGCCTAACTTATCTTGGTCATATGACTCACCCCTTGGTCTGGGGCGAGGCCTACATAATAAATATAATAAAGAAATGTCAGATTCATATTTTTTTAAACGATTTTTTTGACAGAATCCTAATCCCAAACTTATAGAGATCATCAAGCCAAATGATGATACAAAGAATGCTTCGCGTAAAACTCAGAGTTTGTTGTCAGAATCACCATATCAGTTGAAGGAGTGGCTAACCCAAAGTCCAGACCTCATTCCTCTCGGAAATCTTGGGCTAATGGAAAACGGGAAGCTTCCAAAACCAAATAAAGCGCCCAATATGTGCAACATGAATGGAATCCAATTCCATCCAATATTCAGTTTCACAAATTGATAGAAAATATGCCTGAGAATATGTGCTGATATAAAAAATAAGGTGTTTAGGACCACAATTAAAGAAAAGAAAGAAAGTTTCTTCATGTTGAACAATACGTGTATAATTAAGTAAATGAGTAGTCCTGGTTTTAATTTTTTATTACAAATATATTCCATCTTATTTTTCGCTTAAGTAACTTTGGGAATCTCTTACTTATGAACTAAGGAATATCTGATAATTTTTTCATAACTTTCGGATCTTTCATTTGGCTCCTACAAACCTTAATACAATACATATGTAAAAGTGACAGACATTTAATCATTTTTGTTCACCACTGTATATATTACAAAGAAAAATCATTTACTTGACATCAGAATTACGGTAATACGAAATCCAGCACATATAGTTTGGATATTACTCAACACTTTACGCAACTGATCAATCAGTCAAAACTATACGAGTATCATAGACTTTATCAATTATTTCTTAAATAGCACCCACATTACATTGGTTGTCCCGCAACAAATTGTTTCACATTTTACACATTGTCACATTAATCTGATGACAATTTGAGACAAGGGTGGTCTCAGAAGTACCCGACCTGATATGTAGAAGCCAAAGAACGTTTTACTTTATTGAGACAATGCCCCAGTTCACACATTCACAATGGCCAAAATCAACGAGTTAGGGTACGAATTACTTCCTCATGCACCCTATTTGCGAGATTTATCCCCTCAGTTTATTTTCTGTTTCCAAACTTAAAGAATTGGCTGCCAACCATGCAAAGGTAGATTCTGTAATTGATGACCATTTTGAGAAACTCGTCGTTTCACACTATAAGCAAACAGTATAACGAACAGATTATAAACTTCGCTGAAAAAAGTATTTTGAACAAAAAAAAAACTGATAGAAATAAAGATATGCGTATGTTATCAAATATTTTTTTCATTGTCTTTGTTAGGTCGATTACTTCTATGACTACTCTCACACATAATTCGTGTCATTTAAATCGACTGATATTCTAAACTTGACTGGTTTGACTATAATAGTAAAAATTTAATCAATCAAAAAGCCGCAGGCTTCTGACTATGTTTAGAAAAATAGATACTTACAATTTAATTTTATATGTAAATTACAATAATATTGTAATAAATCAATAATAAATTATCTGAAGTTTGGGTAACATACACAGTGTTGTGCAATACGAAAGCCACAAATTTGGAATTTGAGTATAATATCCGAATTTCAGAAAGAAAATTTACAAAGTTCGATTGCCAAACACTACAATATATGTAAATAGATCCATAATTTGCAAACTTATAACCAAAACTTCGAACGACTACATGACAAAAGAATTTGGAGAATCTACAAAGATAAGCCGTTTGTAACATCTCATGAGTTTGTGAGTTTTCTTTATTTGAATGTTCATGAGAGCACAGTTTGAAGACATGCTCTCGAAAATGAAGTTTTAGACCAGTCAAGAAACAATTTATGAGTCTTCTCAACTTTATTAGCAATAATAAATTGTGTTTTTTTTTTTTCAATATATTCCGGAAATAATTCCGGATAAGAGTCCAAAATATTGCTAATACGCAGCGTGGTATATGACACCCTGTTGGTTGTTTCAACATGACAAAATTTATGTAGATCTCTTCTAGTTAAAGACTATCTAAAATCCTATGGGGTTCAGGTTCTTAATTAGACCCCCAATCACTTGTTTTAAATTCTATCGAAAACCCAAGTACATATATAAAATAGATGAAAAAGCTATTTTAGACGAAAAGTGGTTCAATATAGATTACCCAGATAATTTGTGAACCAATTCACCCACTCTTTCCGCAGGACTAAAGAGAAAGCTATTAATTTTTTTACGCGAAATAATGCAAGGATTCATGCCAATAGGCATACAATGGACTCCTTATTATCATACTCTGATAATATTTTGGACTATACTGTGCAATCTGCAGATCTAAACCACATGGAAATCCTCTTTTGAATACTTGTTCATCGTGTTTACATCGAAAATTAAACGTACCATAGAGTTGGAGGACTTTAACTTTCTATTTTGAGAGGTTAAGGAACGCTCAACCAAATCGTTTTTGCAAATTTAAATAAAGGTTTTTTCATTTGGCAAAAGCACAAGGAAGCCATATTTAATGTTCGATTATTGTTGTAATATCTCAAATATTTATGCATTTGTAGGCCGAATAAATATGATTTCGTATCGATTCGTTACATTAAAAAAATAATTTTTCTTATATTTTTAAGAAAGGAGACATCAGAGATTCCACGATGTACATACATTCTTGATCAATTCGACGAGACGAGTTAATTAAGCTGTGTTATAATTTTGCACGAAGCTAAATCGAATTAGACCTCTGGAGGATATCTCCCATACAAATCCAAACTAAAATTCATGTTCTTATTAGAAAAAATTTTTTTGGCTAATAATAATACCCTAAAGATAATTCAAATCAATTTTGTAATATTTCTGTGTGCTCAATCACAGGACCTTAGGCACAATCATTTTCTAGGGGTACACACGGAGTAAAAACCTTCTTTCTGGTTTTTAATTGTATTTTATTTTTATTATTTGTTCTCATAGCGGCAATAGAAAGACATATTGTGTGGAAATTTCAACTATCTACCTACCATGGTTTATGATATACAGCCCTATGACAGACAGACGGATGGGCAGACGGACAGCGGTAGCTTAGTAATAGGATTCCGTTGGTAATCTTCAGGTACGAAAACTTAAAAACACAAAATTTCGTATAGTTTCATTAAGCATACAATAATTTTGGTATGATCATGATGATTTATTGCTTTTGTATTGCACAACACTGTGTAATATATACCTATGTAAAACTTTGGTTATATTAATAAAAAATATATTATATTAGTATAAATATGTATGTACACAAAAAATAAACTCTTTACGTTATTATTATTTATAATTTTTTAATGTAGAGAATTAATTTATTTTGATAGAGGTTCTAAAACCTAGAGACTCACCCAATCTTGAATCATTTTTCTTTCGCACACGTAAGCATATTGTACAAGTTTTAATACACTGTAAGTAAATATATAAATATTAAAAATATACATTGTACAATTATTTAGGTAGGAGGATGATTTTACAACTTGTATTTATATATATTTAATAAAAAATACTATTCTTATATCTACTTACATCATGAATGTGTTTTATAAGTTCAGTGCGTGTTATATTATCCAATGTTAATCCATTGACCTCGAGTATCTCATCGCCCACTTCCAGATTATCGCGATCGGGTGGTGAGCCATATAATTTGATTTTACCCTCGATATTCTCAACAAGTATGATGACATAACCAGATAATTCGACAACTTGTTGCTGCAATTTAGTAACAAAGAAGAAATGGGAATCAATATTAAGTTGAAAATTAAATACTCGTACATACTACTTTCATACATACATAGATATGTATATATTGTATACTTAAAGTTAAAGACAAACACAAAGACAAAGGTTCTTTCTGAGTGTTTTCGTCATTTTGTCATTAAAAATTTAAGTGTTAATTAGTTCTTCGAATTATACTGAATATGTATGTAGGCATACATGTGGTACTACTAACACTCTGTGGTCATAAAGTAATTTGCATAAGTTGCCTACGAAATGCTACATGAGTATGTATAATATATTTTGCGGTTGTCGAATCCCCAATTCTCTTGATTTAAATGAAAGTCACGACGAATGCATTCAAATGGAATGAATTGAAATGAAGTGGTCTGAGATGTAATAATACAATACAATACTATAGTATATGTGTGTGGGAGTATATGTGTAATTTTCACAAATGCAAAAACAAATATACAAATATTCGAGCAGCAAGCAAAAACATCATCTTTCGTTGGCATTGATTCAGTTTTTCTGTCTCTCCGCTTGATACCCTCATAGGTGGACCAACCATGTGTCTCTTGTGGGATTTATCATTGCTTGCACGCTTGCTTGTAAGTTTCCTTCCATGCTCTTTGTTGTCATTCTCCTCATCATCATCATCATCATTATCATTTTCACGGTCCTTGTTCTTATTGTTGTTGTTGTTGTTGTTGTTGTTGTTGTTATCATCCTCGTTATGTTAATTACAACACATTATGCTTCCCATATTCCTACAGTTTAATTTTTTGTTCCTGACATTTTTACAACTTCCTTTATTGACTTTTCTCAACGTTTCCGTGATGCTTTCGCGCGCCATAGACAAAAATATCATTCAGGAAGAGCATAAAAAAAATTACAGTATAATTTTAAAAAAAAAAGTTTTATTTTGTGTTTACAATTTAGTCTTGCAACTTTTAGTTTAAAATTTGGAGAGTCATAATGTGAAATGTAGTGAAGTGGGATGGGTGGCATCAGTTTTTATCTAAAAAAAAACGATTTTCGATTACTAAAATTAATGGAAATTTAACTGTTTATCTTCAAAACTGAGGGTTGAATTAGGACTACATTTTTCAAAAAACCTTAATAAATTGTATTAGATTTTTTATCTTTTCCAGCATGACCCATAAGTCCCCAAACATTCTCAATTATGTCAAAAGTGGAATTCCGTACTCATGAAAAAGGGCTGCTGCTGATGAGTTGATCAATTACCTTGCGGAAATTTCCAGTCCATACCAACGGACTCCAAGCAATATAATAGGAAACGGGGACAAATCATCTCTTTATATTAAGCAGCGTTCATTCTGTTGGAAATGAATAATAATGGCATCTTTTTAAGGTATGCCACACGGATACCTTTCGGATTTAGTCCTTGTACTTCTTATGTTCATGTGTCATGAAGGTTTTCGCTATTCTAATATTAGTTGTATCATATCAATATTGCTGTAATTTATCATCAGGAAATTGTTTGAATTTTCTTTTTGAGGAACTCCAAGGCAGCCCGCAAAATGGTTCTGCTTCAATGAGATCATCTGCCGTTAGATTCCATTAACATAATTATTTGCTGTTAGTCTTTTTAATAATGTTGAACAGTTCCAAGCAAGCAACCGATTTGATCTTGAATACATTGAGTGCTGTCTTGCTGTCTCAGTGAATGTATAGAATATGTGCCTTTTGACAGAGGCACATTCTTTTTCTTGGATGGATTTCGAATTGAAAAACTGAGTTCCCTTATATAAGTGCATCTTGGGGATTTACCCATAGTCGCCTGCTCCTACACCAGTGTCAGTGTTTCAGAGTCATCCCCGTGTACCATACCCGTGTTTTTTACGTGATTTCAATTAAGAATTTGAGCAACAATGCCTGTTTTTTTTTTTGTTAAATCGAATACATACTTTTGTATTTGTATAATTTTAATTTATAAGTATCGGAAATAGAGATGTGAAATTCTTATGAAATATGTACCAAAATATAATACTTTATATTACATTTGAGATTAGGCAAAGTACGAACATAATCAGTATCAAATAAACACATATGTTTGTTTATGTGATACGCAGTTCTACAAAGGACAAAATATTTTCACTCTTTAATTGACGGACCAGCACTAAAAAGTAATCGTCATTTTTTAGCACCTATAATCGTGGATGGCCTACGAGTTATGTAATTGTTTGAGAAAATTTCAAACAGCATTTTTGCTTCGACCGATTTCATGCGATATCAGGCGATTTTACATTTGATTATAATATCTTAGAGTACAAATCTTTAATTTTTTACCCATTGATCGAATTTCGAATGACAAATGCATCATAAATATTGTGAAATAATACCAATTGTCTCGAGAAAGGAACACATGACAAACACAAATCACAAATATGTAAAGAAACTCTGTCTTGTTCAAGTGTCCCTCATCTTAATTCGCATCTATAAGATGCACAAAATCAATAAAGTTAAGAAAAATTAAGTATGTATTTTGTATCTAGACTGTCTTGACGTAGTGAATAGTATTATAAGTTTGTCATGAAGTTTGTAATAAACAGAAAGAAACATCGTAGATCACATAAAGTATATTCTATATTCTTGATCAGTGCGACGAGATCAATTAATATAGCCATGTCTGTCTGTCCGTCTGTCTGTCTGTATGTATGCAAATTAGTCCCTCAGTTTTTGAGCTAGAAAGCTTTCTTTTCACCATACGCATCACGTTTGTCGGAATCAACCAACTCGGACATCTAGGGGGGTACCTCCCATACAAACCTCCTACTCAAATCCATGTTGTTATTAGAAAAACTTTTTAGTTTTTTGTGCTATCGAACTGAAATTTAAAAACTTGTTATTTGACCATGAGCTACTAAAATTTCAACACCTTCAGACTATCAGGAAGGGTACCTCCCATATAAGGCCCCAACTCAAATTCATATCCTTATTAAAAGAACTTTGTTGTTTTATATGCTATCATTTTGAAATTTGAACACATTATTCATATTCATCAACCATGTAAATTTCTAAATCCTAGGATTACTGGATCGTATAGCACCCATACAAAAATCGTTTTCAAGGGGCTGCGTGAAGGGTACTACATTTTCGGCATAGTCGAAGATATACTTCTTTGTGGTTTTAATTTCTATTAAATCCTTTTTTAATAAAATAAAACATATTATAAAATGTTTGTTTTTCTACTGTGAACATATTGACTGATGTCAATAAACTGATGTCTCATTTTTAGTCAAAAAAAAAAAAAAAAAATATATATATAAAACTTTGCTTCACTAATGCTTACATAAGTACGTACCAGTTTTTAACAGTCATTTTCAATGGGACTAATTAACTACAATAACTGTGATTCCAATACACTTCATATTCATGTTCTATTCAATACTTTTCGATCTCACTTTAACCATCCTTTAGAACTTAATAAAAGTCATCATATTTTCATGTCATGTGTATTCTATTGTTCATAACTAATTGCCATATTGATCACTACAGAATATTCTTTAAAGAATTTCAATTGTTTCTTAAATTTTTTCGATCAAAGAGTATTTTTGAAATTAACAAAAAATGTAATTTTACCTTTTCAAAAAGAACTTAAAAGTATTTAGCGTTGCATTAAGTGCATAAAATTAAATTAAATTAGACTAATTGATGTTTTTGAAACTGGACCTAGGTAATACTGATTCCTAAACCTATTATAAATTGGGCAATCAAAAATAAAATTTATATGGCTTCAAAACTATAGCAAGCATACCAAAGTCAAATCTATAAACAAGATCATTGGTGGAAAATCTAATGTTGAACTGCGTTACTAATCAAATGTAAATACTCGTTCTGAAATTAACTCAGAGGATTAAATATTGAGCGTGCCCTAGGCTTGACCCTCTGACGGCCATATATTTTGCAAAATAATAAAGTAGTCTATGAAATGTACACACTGAACAGGTGGACGTTTATGAAAAATGTGATGAATGTGATGAATGTGAAGAAGCCAAAAGGGATATAATGTAGAAATCCGTTAACTCTTAACTTAAGTATATATATGAAATTGAATTCTATGGAATATAAATTACCTACTTTGTAATTTAATAGACGCAAAGTATTCTAGTTGCCTTTTTTCTCTGGATCAAAAGATTCAATTCACGTTGAAAGACATCACATATATAGGAGAATATAAATATGTGGTATAATAATAAAAAAAAAATATTCAAAGCTAAGCACTGAGGTATTTATTGACATGTAAAATAAGCTGATTTTATAAAAAAAAACATACAGTACATCAAATCGGATTAATCAACAGTGGCAGTAGCTCGTTTTGATTACAGTGCGTACATTCAAGGTATTTATAAATTTATGAATCAACATATTTGAGTTTTCTTTGGTGGCGCTTCTAGTATTAAGACTCGAATATATCCACTTAAATTTAACCAGAGCATTTGAAGGGAATGCAAATGCAACAATCTAATAAGGGAAATTAGTTTGCCTATTTATAGATTTTCATTGGGGTATTGATTTTAATCACAAGGTAACCTAACTAAAAAAATAATATTGTACCAAATGAGACTATCTAAGAGTGAAACATTTGCTGGAGACCTCTTAATTCATACCGAGCTATAGCAGAAATATTGAATCTTTAATATTCTCGATTGGTTTGTGTTCCAGATCCATACTATACTTTTGTATATTTTTAAGTGAATTCAGTAATTCCTTATGTTCTTTCAAAAACAGGCAAACAATATTTTATAGAAGAAAAATTTTAATACAAAAAAAAATGAGTTACATTTTGTAGTGCTTGCCTTGCCTTGATTACGTATCATGAAGTCTGTTTATTTTTCTGTCTATCGCTTTCCCTGTCCTTCTATCTATATATATCTCTCTTGTTCTTTGTTTTTTTTTCCTCTTTTATTCCTCGTGTGAAAACCAATTTAAGGTCAACACACATAGTTACTCCCTCGTCTATTGTCTGTTTACAGGTGCATGCATCACCACTTGACAAAACCAAACATGACAAAGATGAGAACAAGGTTGGTGGGGGTAACTCTGTAAGTCAGTTCAGTTTAAATCGTTTCAATCTCGGCGTTTCAAAACGTGCATAAGGCGTTTGTTTGTTTCTGTGGTTATTTCTTGTTTTGTTTTCTTGTTTTCTGTTTTTTCCGCTGTTTTTTTTTTTTTTTTTTATGGATGTCAGGCACATTTGTTTGCCAAGTCTTTGTTGGCGGTTTTCCAAACATTGTAACAACAACAAAAAAATGTGGTGCCCCATGATTTCACGACTTAGATAAGTTTAGAAGTAATTTCTTTTACCAACCATCAGTAAACTGAAGTGCAAAAGAACATAAAAATTGACTTAAGTTGTAACTTTTGTTTTACCATATATTTCATATTTATGTTGGTAAGTTCTTGAGATTATCCAAAGATGGTGTCCGATGTCTCTTACTAAATTGATTCTATAGAGAGAAGCTCTATTTAATTCATTTGTTTCTTTAATATCCAACTTTTTTTTGCAATCTGTCAATCTAAAGTGATAGTAAGCGAATTCAAATGAGATCCAGAGGATCTGGTGTTGTCTG
The DNA here is from genome assembly GCA_037040105.1 of Amiota albilabris. Classification (NCBI taxonomy): domain Eukaryota; kingdom Metazoa; phylum Arthropoda; class Insecta; order Diptera; family Drosophilidae; genus Amiota; species Amiota albilabris. The sequence continues at coordinate 97,066 of JBANCV010000061.1, forward strand.
TTGCTGCTAATTGAAACTTCTGAAGAATTTCTAGATAAGAGTTGGACGTAGAACGTTAAATCTGTACCGACATCAATATGGTCTTATACAGTAACAGCTTTTTAAGTAGATTCAGCTTAGATGTTGGGTTGTTTAACGTGAAAGTAATGTACAAAGATTTCTCTCCATTGACGCGAATAAGCCACTTCTTCATCTAGGGCTCCATGAGGCCCAACTGATCTTGCAGGAGAGCTAAAACTACTGTCGGTTCGCTAATGCTCACCAACAGGGCATTGTCATCCGCATATGTAGCTATTGCCATTTTCTCACCTATCAAGTCAGACGTATAAATAGTGTATAGTATGGGCCCAGCATACTGCCTTAAGGAAGTTCTGCTCACATACTCTTTATGTCACAGTCCTTGCCTTCACATCTGACATCGATGATCCTTTTGCAAAGGAACTATCTTAGCATCAAGAAGTAAGGTGCCGACCGCAATTTTTTGGATATTGATGCTTCGTTATGCTTAAACATTTCTATATAAACATAACAAATTTAAAACTCACACAACAAGTTTGTGAAATCTATCAGAATAGGGACGCCTAAAATTTGTAAAATCTTAAACTTTTAAGGTTGATATATTTGGAATAATACAAATCCCGAATCAATGTTAAAATTCCTGCTATAATATTTGGCGACTCTCAATCTCTCTTCCTCTCACTTTAATGAATAAAACTCGCATCTTAGATATTCGACTTCTGGCATTTAAGATACTTTTAAATTTGTTTCCCATTATCATATTATCTTAATACCTTATGAAACTTCCAGCTTAAAGGTTAGTAATTGTAGACATACAATCATGATATTGTTAATGCCTACCATTACTCTTTGGACCAAACTTTGCTGTCAATAGTCGAAATAAAGAATGAATATGGAAGAAGGCTTTTAATGATGTTTTTATTTATTCAAAAACACAAGCTTACAATGAGCATAAAACATTCAAGTGTAGAAAGATTCCCCTCTTTTAAAATAAAGGAAGATTTCTCTAAAGAGAAGTAATAAGTGATTAATCTCATCATCTCTCAAGACTCAATTGCTTCGATTAAACTTAATATAATGGCACAGCATTAACCACCGATGCTAAAAAATACCATATAATTTAGAGTTTAGGAAATTTATAGAGAAGAAAAAATAATAAAATTGATAGGCGGTGTACCAAAAGGTTATCTGGGTAAAGTTGCTTGATACTCCACCTGGTGGTATATATAACCAGAGCAGATGTTAGCCCGTTAACGTGAGTCTTTAGCCAGTAATTATACCGGCTTGTATGACAATTGATCAGAATTTTGCATCTTCTGGATGACAATAGATAGATAATGGATTCAGCAGCAGAACTCCATTACGGGAATACCGTACATAGATGAATGAAATGAAGAAAGCAACAGGAAAGATATATTCGTAGAATTGAAGTCTATAAAAACTATTAAATTGGATGGAAAGAGCTCTGGCATTTCTGCGCTGCATTAAATTTCACATAGTTTAAAGAAAACATAATATTGTAAATACCGAATACATTTCTTTCTGAATTAATAGTAATTTTTTGAAGAGTTAATTTCTTTTAGAATTAGAATTAAATAAAATATGTATAATAAACATACATAGATGGGGGAAACATGGTTTAACTATGATCAAATAAGTATGTTGCAATAAGATTAATTGTTTTCTGTGTGAAGTCCTGTTAGTAAGCATAATTTTAATTATAGCCTAAAAGTATGCAAACTTTTTTAGTCTTTGTCCAACGAAATTGATTTAATTGGTTCATGAGAATAAAATAAAAGAAAATAAAATAAAATAAATAAAAATATTTAAAGTTAATATTATTGTGGTTTAAGGAATATTACTCCATTTTGTTTTTTTTTTTGTTTTTTTGATATCTTTGAAACAGATAGAGTTTTGTTTTGCCAGAAAAACGTTAATCGGAAACGTTTTAGTTTTAGTTAGACAACAAAGTTTTCATTGGAATTGAATCCTTATTGATTGGATTGGACAGGATAATCAAGAATTTGGTAGTCTTTTACTACCACATACATATCTTACTTTTATGCTGAAGCACACAACGAAGCTGCATATTCCACCCGGCGTATTAACAATATGTATTTCTGATTCTGATACAAAATGTTACGTATACGTGCTTCTTCAAACGATTTAAGAAGTTACAGACCAGCGATAAAGGGAATACTTATAAAAAGCACGTACACGCATACCATGCATCAATATTGATGATAGATGAAAGCAAAGCAATGCCAGTGTAAGGATTTCTGTATATTTAAATTGTGCCAGAAAGTTGATGTAAACTTTGTAAGGTATCACTCACTTTTTGCTTGCTGGATCTCACATACATACATACTAAGCACATTTCATTCGATCAAACTCAATATATTGTACATTTTTTACTCATGACGAAGATGATGATGAATGAAAACAAAACAAAATAGAAACAAAAAAGAACAGAACAAAAAAAGACCAAATGTAAACAAAAATCAGCATACAAAAACAAATGTTGATGTACGAAAGTGTTTCTGAGACTAATTTAAAACACACATGCACACATGTTTTAATGGTAGTGTCAATCACTTTTCAATTTTTTCTTTTCTACAAAAAAAAAAACTGGCGACAAATGTTACAAGATGACGAACAAGCGATACAAAGATACTCTGTACGAAAGAAGGAAGCAGACGAGCAAAGTTTACTGTAAAACAAGGACGTTGAGAATGATTATGCCTTCCTGCTATTCCTACTAACTGATGCAATAGTAGTTACTACAACTGTGATAATATTTTTTGCTGCACGTGCACTTAAAACGGCAAAGATCCAAAACAGAAGCAAAAAAATAAATGATGATGAAGATGATGATGATGGCGGCAACGGCAACATAATGGGATGCGGAAACGATAATAGTATGATGATGGCAGCAGTGGTGGGTTAAAAGAGACATAGTCATAGACATTGAGTGAAAAGAATGTTGTGAAGAATGAGTGTGGAATGAGGAATGAGGAGTGTGTGTGTGTGTGTGTGATACGACTCACTCATAAGAAATGGCAGCAATTACTCTTAAATTATGCGTAATTGTTGCTGTTGCTGTTGCTGTGACTGTTGCTGTTGTTGTTGCTTTTGCTTATGAAGAAGAAACAAAAACCAAAAAAATTGGACAAGACCAAAGACGAAATACAGAATATAAGAAATAAGATAAAAACAATAGAAAACGAATAGAATGAAATAGAATAACATAAAATGTAAAAGCAAACAAGCAGCAAACATAGAATTGTTGTTTAGTTGATATGGTGATGATGATGATGATGATGATGATGATGATGATGGGCTACGATGACGATGATAAAGACAAGAGAAGCATACAAATGTGAATGAATAAAGAATGAATGAAGGAACCACAAAAAAAAATTACCAAAAAAAAGCAGAATGAAAGTTAAAATTTAGCAAAAGCAAATCACACCAAACAAACGAACGAACAGAACAGTTGTTCTTGATGATGCTGATGCTGATGCTGATGCTGCTACTGTTGCTGCTTATGATAAAGAAAATGGTGATGTTGGTGACAAAGCCAAACACAATGGAACTAATGTACTCTATACGTCTGTATGTATGCAAGTAAGTATATATGTATGTATGTATATAGGGTGTGAAGTATAAGAAACATTGAACATGTATGCAAGAGTTTCTTAAACATTTTCCATCATGATGAAGTTCTCAAACTTTAAATCTAAATCTTGTTAAACTTTTAAAATTATAACTTTTGTTTTTTTAAACTGGCCCTTATCCTTTTAGTGGAGCATTAATAATTGTTTCGCGAAACATTGAGAATTGTTTGGCAAAGATAAATTTAAGAAACTCTGATGAAAGTGTTTGAAGGGCAGTACACAGTACACAAAAACCCATTGAAAAAACGTGAAGACAGACAACAGTTACAACTATAACAAGAACAGACAACCACAAGGATGATGACGACGACGACAACAACAACAATAACAACAACAACGACAGTTGAGTAAAACACTTGACTTGTCATTTTTGACATATAAATAGTGAAACAAACTTCTGGTTATTGTTTTAAATGGTGTGTCACAAACACATACACGTATATGCATACATGTAACCAACCAATACATGTACATATATATACAATAAATATAAATATACATATATAAGTAGATACATTTTTAGGCATATATAGTAGAATTTAACTCATCATTTGTTCCACTGCTTCTCACAGCGCTATCAACGTATGTTTTTATATATAAATATACATATGTACATTGTATATTTGTATATAAAAAAGGATGTGAGTATGTGCATACATATGTAAGCATGTTACATAGATGCTGTATTTCTGTTCTGTTCTGTCGCAGTCGCAGTCGCAGTCTCTGTCAACGTTGCTGCGCCGCATGAGAGCAAGAATAATTGTATATAATTGTAGAGTAAGAGAGAAAAGAATGCAAAAACATAACCTTACATATATTTTTACGTTACCAGACTATTGAGGTTTCTTTTTTAAGTTTAATTGAACAAAAGTATTCCATATTCTCCAACTGTCACTGCCAAGAATTCTTAGACTTCTGTCTGTCATTACACATTCCAGGACATTTAAAAATAAACTAATGTGAATAAGTACATCTCATTATCCACCTCACTCAATACAATCCTCAAGAGTCGCATTGCAACTATTATTAAGATATATAATCTATATCCAAGGCATTATTAATCAAGAAAATGAAAGCTATATTATCCATAATAAAGTTTTTAGAGTTCTGTATACAAAGGGTGCCAACGGAACTCTATTACTAAGCCTCCGCTGTCCATCCGTCTGTCTGTCACAGGACTGCATCTCATGAACCTTAATAGCTAGACAGTTAAAATTTTCACATAGTGTGTATTTCTATTGCCGCTTTAACAACAAATAGCAAAAATAGAATAAAGTTCTGCGAAGTCCCCAAACACGAAATGTGTTTTTTATATGATGACACACAGATTGACATATATTCCATAAAGAAAAGGGATGAGATAACGTGCGGCCACAGAATGTAAAAATAAATATGCCCTGAGATGCATTCTTTAATGAACTATCAGACTGACGGAGAAAAGAAAAAAGTACATAGTCTTAAATCTTCTCAATGGTACGGGACCATCCGTGTGCGGGTCCAACTCACACCTGATATTCACAGTTAGATTAAAAGATGCAAATAAGATGTCATTCAACCACCACAAAAATTATGACCATGATTAAATTAACACACCATATCATGTTGTTCAAGAATATGTATATAACATACATATATCTTGAGCTTTTTTTAAGCATCTTCATAAAATCATTAACAAAAATATGAACAATTATGAATTGAAACGTAAATTTAAAGAGAATAAAATTATTCATTCTAATTATTTTCCAATCGCAAACACTACCCTGACTCTTATTATTATTGGCTTTGGTCAACTTAAGTGTCATATCTCAGTGATTAATATATACTCAATATCAAAAATCATCAACCATTTCCTTTATGTAACAATTTATCAACCTTAAGATGATTGTTGAACACTAGAAAATCATAGAATTCAACTCTTCGAGCATATAATACCTTCATTTGAAAATATCTTTTTACCTTATCTTATTGATCTAATACACAGTACATATGATTTTTTTTTTTTAAGATAGGTTTTTTAGCTAACAAACTTAAAACTTAATCTTAGCTTAAACCACTTAAGCTTTTAGCTTTAAATGTTTATAACGCATAAACTGAGTGGAATTAATTAAGCTCATGTCTCATGTACTCCCAATTTATGAGATATTAAACGGAAATTCATGAATGTAACTACATTATGGTGATTTTAAATATGAGTTCTGTTGATATTGTTGGAATAGATAAGCCTCATTCTACATTCACTTTTAAATCATCAGACATACTTGTTGCTTTATATTTCATTTAAATTTTTTTTTTTGTTTTTTTTTTTTTTTTTGCTCTCTAAATCCCTATAATAAGAAACAAAAAATTGTTTCCAATTTTCTCCTTTTTTTTTTTTTGAAACTCTCTGGCAACACTGGACTCTGAGTGTAGAATGAGCAAAATCATATAAATTGAGTGTGCTGCGCTGCTGCTGATGTAAAACTGCGACGCATATGTTGGATGTCGACGTCATGAAGTGTAGAAAACTTTGAACATGCTTTCATTTCGTTATGGAGACTTTTTCATGTGAATGAGCGCGTTTTTTGTGGCTTCGTTTCTTCGCACTTTTGATATTCCGCGCGTACGCACACATACACATTTGCACTTACACGTACACACGGATACACACACACAAACACATAACATACACGTGCTACTTAATAAAGAGAATAGCAGGAAAAATAGGAAAACTCAAGCATATCACGAGTTTGTTGAAAGCATAAACAAAAAATTATTGTAATTTAAACAAAAAATTATGTATAAAACAAATTTACCAAATATAAATACATGCCCAGGCCTCTGTATTAAATTTGTGCAGAATTTCCTTTAATTTGCGATGCGAGTTTTGAAGAAAAATGCCCACTTACCCGCCAATGGTCCATCGTCACCAGCATCAGCATCAGCATCAGCATCAGCACCATCAGCATCGCCATCACCATACTCTGGTAGCACTTTAAGCAGATTCCGCGCGACGTCTGCAAGCACACAAGACACAGCTGCGGCTCCTGCTCCTGCTCCTGTTCCTGCCCCTGCTCTTGTTTCTGCTGCTCCTGCTCTTTCTGCTGCTGCTGTTGCTGCTGCTGTTGATGATGATGATGCTGAGATGTTGGTAATGACGATGATGATGATGATGATGAAATAGTTCTACTCTACATAGTATTATTTATAAAGAGGTTGAGTTTGAGTTAAGGGACTCATTTTTACAGCGGGTGTTTGGTCCAATTTGTTGTTTGTTCTTTTGTCTTTTAAGCTTTGCTTTTCAGTTCAGTTCAGTTTGGTTTGGTTCGGTTTGCTTGAGTTCAGTTCAGTTCAGTTCGATAGGGTTTTTTTTTTATCTTAACATAAATGTGTTGTGGTTTTCTTAAGTTTCTTAGCTGCTTTTCTCGGTCGGACATGCGCAATAGATGCCGCTTAAGACTATGAATTAAAAACACACTCACAACAACAAAACAACTTAATAGAAAAGTAGTAGCAAGCACGATAAAAAAATGTTAACTTTGGTCTCGACAAAGCTGAAATACTCGTACACTTCAAGGAAATAACTTACGTTTTTTTTTTTTTAATACATTTTAATGCCTGTCACACTAGTGTAAACAGGGTATTATTCACAATGCCATAGAACCGTGAGAGTCAAAGATCACTTATAAGCGTGACGAGAGGAGAATCGATTAAGCCATCCATGTCCACCCATATGTCCGTACTTACCATATACAATAACAAGTATAGAAACATTTTTTTTTTTTTTTTTTTTTTTTTTTTTTGGGTTTGTTGTGGTAGACAAAAACAAGAGTTGTTCAATTATTGGAAGAAATCTTGATACAACATACATTTTAAGCTATGTCCTTTTATATGTATTGATTGATTATTATTTATGGAAGTCAAAATCACAGTTCATCGATTATTGGATAGTTAATAGTTACCCGAACAAATTTCAAATTTAAATACATAATTAGTTTTCAAATGAAACAGAAATGACAATCAACTAAAAATAGGAAGTATGGTGTGTGAAAGGTATATAAGTTTCGGTGAAACAAAATGAATGTCTTATGTTGTTGTTTTTAATGCCAACCATATTTACTTACATATTTATTAAATCAAGTCAACTCAAAAGTGTGTCATATGAAATTTATGCATTGTAAGTATACGTATACTATGTACAATCATGTTAAAGTGTTTCTTCTTAATTCGAACGATTAAATAATCAATCATTGAACTTTGAGCAATCTTTTATATTTAGATAAAATTTATATTTTTCAATCATCAAAATTATGATACGAGAATCTTGCATTTTAATGAATGGTAGTGAACTAAATGAGATAGAAGACTAATCATAGTCTAACTACAATATATCAAGGGGTGTCACACAAATGCATACATACATATGTATATGCTTACAATTCCAATACAAAAAAAAAAAATTACATTGACTTGTATCATTTTAATTAAAATTAACAGGTCAATGACATTACTGTGGTAGATATGTACGTATATGTATGTATGTATGTATGTATTTGTCGTGTATGTGGGTGACCGAATCATTGAATCGTGCAATCATTTTGAAAAATCAACAGGACAATGCATTTCGCATATTAATATTGTTTATTTAAACCATATTATATATATGTATTACAGCTTCTTTTACATTTTTATAGTTTCATTAATTATATCAATTGTCCTGCTTATATGACAACGTAACGTTAGTTTACTGTAACGAGATATTGTGTACAGTTCTCCCATTTTATTGATTGAGAGCTCAGTAGTAGAGTTAGCGTTTGTTAAATAATTGCAGAGATTACGCTGCCGTGTGAAATATATGGCATATGTTTTATTGTAATATAACTTAATTTTACAGCTATGAAAACATCTAGAAAATTTGTTAAAAGTCTCTGTAAGAAATTGTTGAATTTCACTATAACTATTGCCAAAACAATAGAGTGCAGTATCAGTGCATCAGCCTAAAATAAAACTTGACAATGGTTAAGCGTTGGAATATCATAACATAGGTATATGTACAAATTATAGAGCGTAGGATCTAATATAGAACCTTGGGGTCTATCAGACTTGATACCATCCATATTAACCCAAAAATATCTGTCGGATAGAAAACTGTGTATCATTTTAACTGGATATAATGGGCACCAGTGAATATTAGCTTATGTATGAGGCCATATGTAGATTGTCAAAAGCAGCCTGAATATCCAATGTGATGTGATGCCCATGAATTTCTTGGAATTTAACTTGTTTTTTACAAATTTCTTAAGATTCTTGAGTGGATGAATACAACTAAGAGTTGGCCAAAAACCATACGGTGAAGACGGAAGAATATTGTTTTCTTCAATGTGAGTATTCAAATTTAATGTAATTATTTGTTCAAATACAATATCTTGTAGTATTCTCTCAAAAGACTGATAGGGTGGTAACTGTGACAGTGCTCATTCATGCATTTTTTAAACACAATAGCTATTAATTTTAGGCCACATTTGGAGAAATGTTTCTAGCTGATATTTGTTATGTACCGCAAAAGTGGTGGTTTGGTCGTTTGAGAATACATCACTTTCCAGTGAACTAAGCGAGCAGTTAACTAATGACATAATGGTTGGATCTGATTGAGGTGATGCTTCTTCAGAAATATTTCACACTTAATACTAACATGCATTTCACATATGTATGAGTGTTTGTGCACTTCTCTCATCAAATTGTTTATTCAAAGAATCTATACTATCAAAATATTTCGTAGAACATAGTCTACATGATTTAACAAATGGCGGGAATAATTAATTAATAGAATAAATAAATTATTTTGAATTCCACATGAATAAATTGACATATGATTTCAATTGAATGGCGATTATATTACAATTTGTTTTTTTTTTTTTTTTTGTTAACAGTAAAGCAATTGTAGGATTTACAAGAAAAGTATTACACATACAATAGTATGAAGATTCTTTAATTGTTATTTTAAATTAAGATGTATCAGAGTGAAGATTCAGGGTGCCAGATAGCATATATTTGGATGACTTTTGTGTCCGAAGCTTAGACTGGATTTCTTGCCTAGTGGCTATATCGTACTGTTCCTTCCATAAAAACTTTATATTATTGTAACAAAAATTATAAAATTAGTTTTAAATTGTAGTTATAAATTTTATTTTACTATTAGTCCCTAGAATGCTGAAATTTTGAAATTTTTTTTTTACCATAAGCTGCACATATGTCGGAACCAGTCGAATTGGACCACTACCTCTCATACAAATTCATGTTTATGTTCCTATTAGAAAAACTTTTTTGCTATCTATGTTATCTAACTCAATTTTGGATACTACAACTGACTGACCCATCATTTCATCAATCATGTACAATAAGTTGTTACTCACAATAAAACTTATTATCTTTCAGTGATTCAAATTTGAATCCAATGAGTTGCTATTACGTGATGCGCACACAAACATTTCAAAGACTATGATTTTATTATGTGTATAGAAGATTTATAAGTAATCTGTGAATTCAAAGAGCCCAATAGCTGGTATGTACTCCCAATTATAAGTTGAGAAAATATACTTTTACTTTATAATTTAATAAATGAAATACAGTAAAGAGTTAAACATTTTAATTGACTGTACACAATTGACACTCTAGTAAAAGCACAAAGTTAAGTGTTTCTTATGATATAGCAAAGCACTGAGCAATAGTCATTTGAACCACTAGGATTGTCAGTTGATAATGAAGATCAAGATGATGATGTTTCATTTATTATGTCATAGACAACCACAGACAATCGACTTTATTTCTTGTTTGTCGTATACTCGAGACGAATATGGCATAACCCGGCTTGGCCTGGCCTCGCCAAGCTTGTCACTTATCACTGTCACTCATAGCAAATGCACAATTATAAGCTGTAAAAGACAATGTTCTGGTCCCCAACAGAAACTCACCATCATCATCATCATCATCATCATCATAATGCTCATAATGGACTAGATTTAACACAAAAGGCAAACGTTAACACAATTTTTGCCATTTTTAAAATCTAATTCCAAAAGCCCACTGCCAAAAATAGTAACTTGTTTTCAGGCGCTTAAAATTTGCCACAACACACCACACCACACCACACCACACCACGCCACACCACACACACTCACACACACATTATGCATTCAATTGTTAAACGTTAGATCATTGACCAAAGCCAGAGGCCAAAAAAGTTAACTGAAAGTAGTCCCATGTCGCAATGGCCGCCAGCCAACAAAAATTTGTTACCTTCTCCCCTTTATCTATCGATCCAAACACACACACACACACACACAATGACAATACAATTGCGACTGACTTTCATTACAATGGATTTGTGTTGAAAGAAATTTCAAATTGAAACGATACGATGCCATTCAATTGAGTTGAATGAGTTTAGTATCTCATTGTAGTATAATCATATCAAAACAAGAAAGGGAGAACGCTACAATAGAATAGGGGAATAGGCGAAAGTTCAGAGCGACAAAAATGTTAAATGTGAACTTGTCAAAAGCTACAACAACAATAAAATGTACATACCTCAAATTCTGATTTTGAAATGTGCATCTTCACAATTTACTTCATTAAAAATTACAATGTACAATACAGGACTTTATAAATTGTAATGAATCCTCTCTAGATAGACTCAGATGTACTCGTAGACCATTTAAATCTGTATCTTTTCCAAATATTTAGATTAGAGTCTATCAATTTTTCCTATAGCATTCCTAGACAGCCTCAATTATTTTCTAGAAATGAATCTTAGAATACAAGTTTGGTAGGTTTGATTCTTTTAGAAGCAGTTTTCTATCGGCTACTTATTAACTTAATGCCCGGGGCCTCAAACTCCTTCCAAAGGGAAAACGAAATACAAACCAGAATATTAAAAATTAAAATAAAAAGCCTTCGGACATGTTAATTTATGAATTTATGGACTTTGCAGTTGATGTTAGAATTTTTTTTTCTTTTTTAATTTTCATTAACTTGGTAAATATTAACTTGACCAAACGTCAACTTTGTCCACTCCAAGACGTTCAGTAATCGGAACGCGTTACTAAGTATTGGAAAGGAAGAGACTCTTATTAATTTTTTAGCTTATGATTGAAATGAACTCAGAATATTTTAGATAGATGAGCATGATGTGGTTATATCCCCAACTTTGAACAAAACATTTTATTACAAACAAATCTCAATATGCCCTATTTGAGTATATGGTAGCGTATAATGAATGAATAAAGTTGACTTCTCAATTCGATTTGATTCGATGCGATTTAGTACAATCGATTGCAGCTTACCCTGGAGACATCATTGAATTGAGTTTTTGTAGTTGTAATCGTGTATGTGTGTGTGTGTGTGTGTGTGTGTGTGTTTGTGTGAGTTGTCCTGTCCATAACAATTTCTTTTATTTTGTACCCCTTTAATTTTATTGTACAGCATTTGACTTCGTTGAAAACAAAGTTATTGTTATACAATTGTATAGAAAAAAAAAACCTTTTTAACTTTAACAAATACTGCTGCCCCGCTCTCTTTCCATTTACAGTCGGTTGAGTCTACACTCTTTATAGCAATAGAGCCTTTACTTCCTCCATTTTCACAAATGATAAACAGCAAACAAACCAAGCCATTTCGCCTTAAGTAGTTAATTATACTCAAAGACAAATTTCCGACGAAAGTGTCTCTAAAAATAAGCCAATTACAATTACTCATACCATGCCGCTTAAAATAAATATAATATAAAATATTCAGTCTCCCTTTATATAAGTATATATTTTATTGGACAAACAGCAAAAGGATGCCTCCTGACATACTTCAACTCAACTCAACTCAACTGATGTCAACTATTATTAATTCGATACAACTTATAATTGACCTTTTTAATTAGTATATTAATTTATCGGAAAGTGATATTTTTTTTAAATTTATATCATTTTCTTTCTTAAAGCAGCTGCAAACCGATTGATGGGTCATATTCGGACCCACCCACCTTTATTATTATATACAAGTAGTATATTATAACATCTGTGGCGTTTATATATAAGGGATGAGATTGGTTAAAAATTGATTATTATAAACTTATGTTTAACATAAAAAAAAACATTTTTCTTCAAGGAAAAGAATTAGAAGATGAGATATACATATTTTAGGTCAACCTGAATATTGAATATGCTGTGTAGCCTCTTCACACATAAAATTTTCAACACACAGAGAGACCTCATCAAATATTGTATATATCAAATCGACGAAGCTATGTCTGTCTGTATGCAAACTGATCCATCAGTTTTTGAGCGTGTGTGATGAAATTTTCTATATACAAGGTGTGTGTTAAAAGTTTCCGAACTTTTCTGGCAGGGCATTTTCTGGTGCCGCCATCTTTGTGTGAGT